>OY757923.1:90547037-90584537 GCA_963585895.1 Sepioteuthis lessoniana | reverse complement strand
TAACAATGAAGGAATGACTTCTCACTCTCCGCAGTTTCATATATATATATATATATATATATATACTACAAGACAAAAGCATTTAGCAATCCTAAAAAATATTACTCATCCTGAAAATGTTATTCTTAAGGAAACAACTTAAGAACCACAATGGTTTTATTTATTATACTAAATACAAATCTTTTTTAGTCACATTGAATACAAATTAAACTAAAAAAACACAAAAAATCTTCTTAAACTTTTGATTCATCAAAATGACCCTCTTTAGCCACTATCACTTCTTCACAGATTCTTAGCATTCTTTCCACCCAAGACTTGATATTGACTGAAGATTGTTTTTCCCCTGCTTTCCTGCAAGAGTTGACACAGATGAGCCTCTCTTGCGGATTATTTAGCTCTAACTTTTCGATTAAGTTTATCCCACACCAATTCAATGGAATTTAAGTCTGCTGACTGCACAAACTAAGATATCAGTTGAAGGATGTACTGTTTCTCTCTGCTTTTAATGTACCTCTGGTGGAGTTTACTAGTATGCTTTCGGTCATTATATTGCATGAGTAGGAGTCCTGGACCGACAAGTCATTTTCCAGATGGGATTGGGTGATGCAGCATTATGCTGTGATTGCTCGTCCGATTCAACTTGGCATCTGGTGCATATCCCCAGCTTTGCAATCACCAACCCCCACATACACCATAACAGAGCCTCTTCTATGTATTACATTTGGTGTGATACAGGTGGTTGCAGCTTTTTCAGCAACTCTTCACCGCATGTGGAGGTGTCCGTGGTGTAATGGTTATCGTCGTAGGAATTGGACACGGCGACACGAGTTCAAATCCTGGACGAGACTGATTGCATTTCACATAGCACTAATACCCTTGGGAAAGGTATGAATCCAATTATTCTCCCTCCAGCTATGGGTAAATAGTAGGGCAGACTAGGTTCTTCAGCCTTGGTGAGGCAACTAGTCTAGGAGAAGGAAAACTCTGAATTCAAACTCCGCTTAAAAAAATCGATCTTGTGTCATATCCTGCCCGAGCAGAGGGGTTAGGTAAATATCATTATGATTGTTAATTATTTTAAAGAAATTTTTTGTGCAAGAGTAACTAATTTTTAAAGTTTTCCTATTGAATATTTTATGTAATATATTATTTTGTTTTAAATGTTTATCTATCAATTTCAGGAAATATTTTCCTGTATTTATATTAACAAGTTTACAAAAATGGGGGTTGAACCATATAATTTTTCTTTTTCGATTTTTTCGACTAATTTCCTTATTATTACAAAATATAGGTGATTGATTGATTGATTGATTTTAACAACATATCAAACTTTCTCGGATTATTTATTGCCTAGAGATACATTGTACATTCATATTTACACCTTTTTCCAAATAGTTTTTTTGGGATATGGTCCTATCAAATAATTTTTAAACAGATCTACTTGACCCTTGTATGGGACCCAAACAGATCTATTTGACCAATATATAGTTTCCTTACAGGTACTCCAACTCTGGGATATAATGGTTTTCCACACTCCCCATATATCCAGAACTGGATGTGACACTATGTGGGTGGTCCGCCGAACAGACGATCCCTTTGTCTGTTTCGGCACGAAACCAAACAAAGGGCTTAGAATCGAGATCTTCAACGCAACTGGAAGTGGGCAAGGGAACACCAGAGAAGGGTTTGGAAAAAGGAATTCAGAGAAGGCAGTTGGCGAAGGGAGACACAGAGGGGCAGTCGACAACGGAGAGCTGAAGAGACCAGTTGGATGAGATAGAGTCCAGGAACAGTGAGGAAGACAGACAAGATGAGTTCGCAGTCCTGAGTCGACAACGGTCTGCAGTGAGGAAGACGGTCAGAGATGATTTGGCATTCCTAGTAACTTGTGGAAGTTTCGCGAAAACTACATATCAGCGATAGTCTACAGATGCACTGGGAATGCAGTGTTACAGAACTCCCCTTCTTGCTCTTTGAGTTGACCCAAGCCCATATTGTTCGTTTGTTCTTTGTTCTTTTTCTCACACTCCCTTGGTTGTATTTCTTGTGGCCATAAAGAAATGTGAAATGCCCTGGCAGGAACCACTAGATGATTCACCAGCCAAGACAGAATTGTTTCAAAGAAGTTGATGTATTCGGGGGGAGGGGGCGAAGAAGTATTGTAACATGGAGTCTCACCATCAGAAGCAGTTTAGTGTCATACCCAGGACACAATGAATACATGTCAGTAAGTAAAGTTGGTGACCTTAGTCAAGGGCGACCTGAAGGCTCTTTTTCAATAGCTACTGCACTGAGGTGTAGGGGAGGGCACAATTCCATTCCCTGGATTGCTTCACTTTACCCCTGATCTTTACTTTATGATGCTGAGTGTTAAGCAAGATGGCATCAAGTACCATTTGTTGAGTCTTTGGCATGACTCGACCTGGGATCGAACCTCAGTCTCCTGGACCATTGGCGAACACTCTACTCATTAGGCCAATTAGGCAACAAATTCTTTAATATGTAGAAATTCATACATACACTGATACAGTGAAAACACACATATGAAATAAGGATATCAAAATCAAATAAATTTATTTCTTTTTAAAATTACAGCCCAGTTAGCTAGGGCTGTAGAATACACCAATTACATTTCTGCAGAGGAGTAAGACCCCACACCCCTACGAGTGTCCCGGATATGACATTAAACAATCTGTTGGCAAGACTCCAGCTTTAGAGATTTGAGGAATGTGAAGTACCCACTCATTGCCAATACTCCCAGGTTCACTTTGACCCAGGGTGGTAGCACCTGATAGGGTTCTATCTATGGGTCAAATAGAACAAACTGTGTTCAAACAAATGATTGATGTTTAATTGTGAGGTTTGAAACTTGAAACCATTTAACTGTGTGCAAAAAAGAATACAGGCTCGTTTAAGAATGTTATCAACAAAATGTATTTATAAATCATCTATATATATTTCATATAAATGTATAAAGAGGATTTGGCATTAAATAACCTACAATGGTTGATATGCCATAAAACCCAATCAAACCAAATCCTATATATTTAATATATATGTATAAAGAGGATTTGGCATTAAATAACCAACAACGGTTAATTTGCCATAAAACCCAACCAAACCAAATCCTATATATTTAATATTTATGTGTAAAGAGGATTTGGCATAAAATAACTTACAATGATTGATATGCCATAAAACCCAACCAAACCAAATCCTATATATTTAATATATATGTATAAAGAGGATTTGGTATTAAATAACCTACAATGATTGATATGCTATAAAACCCAACCAAACCAAATCAAACCATCTTTAAAATTACAGGTTTATTTTTCAATATTATTAGCACCTAGTTTTATACATTTTACCAATTTTTGGTCCACTTTTTCATATTTGCATCAACTTGGCCCAAACGTGGAGAAACCTCACCACTGCTTTAGAGATTGTATATGTTGAACCATGAGTTGTGCCAATAATCTACCATAAATAATATCTTGAATGGTGGCCAAATATTTCTACTTGGTTTCATCCAACCTCCAGATCTTTCCCCAGTTTCAGGACAATTTCTCCCTGGGGACAGCAACGTCCAACAAAATTTGTACTCAGAGCAGATCTACTATGAATCTAATGAGGTTTTAGCTACGGTGTCTCTATTGCCCTAAAGAACTCAGAATAGACTTTAGTCCTCATGGCATGTGTTGTAAAGGAAGGGATTTTTAAAAGTGCTTTCATTTAATTTATTTCTTAATGGTATATCCATCTCTTGTCGGGTTATTTAATGCCAAAATTTAGTAATAAACGATTGCTGCAAATTAGCGCAAAAAAGGGTATAAGACTAGAGACGACTGGGTAGGAAAGGGGATCCACTGGGAATTGTGCAAGAAATTAAAATTCGACCATATGAACAAGTGGTATATGCACAACTTGGAATCCATCCTGGAGGATGAGGGGCTCAATGTTCTCTGGGATTTTAAGATACAAACAGATCATCTAATCTCAGCCAGACAACCAGACCAAGTAATAGTCAACAAAAAAAAGAAAACTTGCTGAATTAGAGGACTTTATCATCCAAGCAGACCACAGAGTAAAATTAAAAGAAAGCAAAAAGAGAGATAAATACCAAGACCTTGCTATAGAACTAAAAAAAAAAAAAAATAGAACATGAAGGTGATGGAGATGCCAATTTTAATTGGTACACTCAGAACAATCCCCAAAGGAAGACTTAGAAATAAGAAGACAAATAAAGATCATCCAAATTTTAAAGTTTGGCCAGAATACTGAGGAGAGTGGTGGAGACTTAAGGAGACTTACTGTCACTCAAACTCCAGTGAGAAACCATGAACTGCTGTGGAAAACTCTCAAAGAAGTAAAATAATAATAATAATAATAATAATTAAAGAGCAGTAGACCAGATATTGTGCCACTGTGCCAATAATAATAGGAGCCCTGGGTATGATCAAGAAAGTGACAGATAAACGCATTAACCAGATACCTAGCAGTCCCAGCCTATATAAAATACAAAGCATTGCACTTTACAGAACTGCTCATCTTTTTAAGAGGTTACTATCAACGTGACTGAAAAATATCATCCAAGAGAGGCAGCCAAAAGCATAAATACATAGAATGCATATAATCACTACTTTTCCTCGGGCTAGGTTTTGGGTAAAGACTAGGTGAAGAAACTAAAAATAAAACTGAAAATTAAAAAAAATAATTATAATCCTAAACCATTGATAATAACAAATAATAATAATAATAATACAGATACTTGGACCTTGCTTAAGAATTAAAAAATATTAAACATGAAAGTGATAGGGATACCAGTCTGAAGGCGCTAAATCTGGTGAGTATAGAAAAGGCAGTATAGTTGTCTACCGGGATGAGTCAAGTTGTCTCCCTTGTCCTAATGCTTGTGTGTGGTCAAGCATTGTCATGCAGAAAGAGGACATTATGGATTGGCAAGATTTAGCACCTTCAGGCTACCATCTCTTCGGCCCCTTAAAAGAGAGAAACATTATGCCAGTGATGATGAAGTGAAAACCGCAGTGATGAAGTGGCTCAAAGAACAGTCAAAAGAATTTTACGAGGCAGGGATACATGCTCTTACTCAAAGTTGAAGCATTGCTATTGCAAGAAACAGTGACTATGTTGAGAAGTAGGAATGTGATCCACGGAGGACCAGTTTCATTTAGATGTATGATACATGTTCCCGTGTTGGTAATTTTTCATGCACTTAAGAAAAAGGCATTACGTTTTGACTCACCCTTGTATATTTGTATATATATATTGATCCGGGAGACGGGGGTTCAATCCTAAGTTGAGTCATGCCAAAGACTCAAAAAATGGTACTTGATGCCACCTTGCTTAACATTCAGCATTATAAGGTATGGATCAAGAATAAAGTGGAACAATCCAGGGAATGGAATAGTGCCCTCCCTTACACCTTGGTGTAGTAGCTATTGAAAAGGGAACCTTCGGGTCACCCTTGATGATGGTCGCCAACTTTACTTATATATATATGTGTGTGTGTGCGTGTGCGTGTGCGTGTGTGTGTGTATAGGTCTATGCTAACTTTTCCATTTCCCCCCCAACACGTGTGGCACCCGCCACAAGGCTAGCGAAAGCCACCCTTCTTCTTCGGACCGCAAGACTCAACTCACTGTCTTTCTTCAAAATCCCCAAAATCCTCCGCGCGCTTCTGGTTCATGACGTCATTCACATCCTCAAGTCACAATTTTCTATCTGGGATTTTTATTTTGACATCTGTGAACGACACATCCTTCCCCCGCGCGCGTTAACACCTGCGCTCAAGTTTGCACCTATCTAACCCATGTGCTGAGCCGAAAGGTTCTCAGCCTAACTAAACCCAAAGGCAGATATATAAAACGAAATCCCTCGGCCATTATATTACACTCGTAAAGAAATTTTATGACAATTTCTGATGTTGAGTTTTTACACCTTCGAACCTCGGACCACCTTGAAAAACTGTCTACGACAATTAAATAGTAATACCTTTAGTGATGTTTGAAATGAGTATTATTGTTTAGCGAGAAGAAACCATTTTTGTAGCCAGAGTTTTTGTTGTTGGTAAGCGAGGAAAAGTTTGTTTGGTTCAGCGAGGAAGATGGTGTAACGTATGTGTGTTTACGTTGTGTTGTTTCCTCGCCGAGTGTTGTAAGGCCCTCGCTAATGCTTGTTGGAAATAATAAGGTGGTTGAAGATGAAGTAAGATGGCGAAGGTCGAAAGGTGTTGTTATGAATAGTTTTTAGTTGTCTCGCAATTCAGAAGGTGCCACGCGGAGTCACCAATTTATAGCTGTTTTTAGGATAACACTATATTTTTTAGGCACACAAATGAATCACGAAACTTTGCTTTAACAACACAACAACGAAAGTTCTTGATTTGCAGCTTTGAATATGGTTTGTTTTTGGTGCTGCAAGACTCGTGGTGTTTAGGCTTGTTAGTGTTGGAGACGAAATGGCTTAGCGGGATGTTGAGATGGCAGCGTGTTGTTGTCGGACGTGTGAGGGATGTGTTTAAAGTCACCGTGTAGTTTTGTATCTGGTATTTGGAGGAGAGTATGCGTATCTCCATTAATGTGGGCCAGAGGTGAAATGGTAGCTAGTGTGTCGAGAGCGGAGTTACGCTCGAATCGACATAGCCAATTTTTGGGGTGACATGAAGTGGTGCCTGTGGAAGGCATGCTGAATGTTTCTAATTTATGTTCAACTGGGATTCCTCGTAAAGAATCCATAAATTAGATGGTTCCCTCGTTGAGTGTCCATGTTGCTGCTGCTAGTGTTAAAGCCACAGTGAGATGTCCACACTGGGTGGCTTGTCTAGCTAAAAAGCATCGCTAAGCAGGGACGACCAGAGGCACGTCTGTTCTGGTCGCCGTCTCAAGCCGAAGAGAGTGGATTTGGCCGCTCACCCGTTTTGCTAGCCGGAAATGAAGGTCCGGGCTGAATAGGATAAGTCATCCTGATTGGGTGAAATTCAGTGTTGAATTAAATTGTGCGCCAAAACAAAATACGAGATTTTCCTCTTCTCTACATACCCTTCTAGAGAGCCGGCGAAATCCAAATGAATTCTTGACCATGGCAGGTCTGTTTCTGACCAGGGGTTAAATTTAACTGGAGGTGCCTTAGCAGTCAGGGCACAGCCTTTACATTGTTTGGTCCTATTTTCAATGACTTTGTCCAGGTTTGGCCAATAGACAAAACTGCGCATCAAACTTTTCATTCTGGTAATCCCCAGATGACTAGTATGGAAGTCTTTCAAAATACGTTTTTGTAGTGTTGAGGGAATCACGACGCGTTCTCTGTATACTAACACATCGTCGCATGTAAAAAAAAAAAAAAAAAAAATCCGTCGTTTGCTGATCTCTTTGTAAAATTTTCGTCTTTATGTTGATATGTTTGTCGCGAAAAGCCTCCTGCTTGATTTGTTCCAACGTCATTGGAAGTTCTCTTACTGAAAACAAAAACAAAAGTTTTTAGTTCTTCGGATTGGAGAGAGGTCATTACTGTGTCTTCCAACGGTTCTCGATATTTGGGGATCAGCCTTGAAAGTCCATCCGCATGTCCAAATTTATTTGATGGTAGGTACTCCATTTTAAAATTATAGTTGAGTAGGATAGTACCTCATCTCTGCTATCAGTTGGCAATATGCGTCGGCAGACATTTTTTTCGACCCCAAAATGGTGAGTAGTGGTTTATGGTCTGTGTGTAGAATAAAGTGTCGTCTGTGAATAAAACGGTGAAACTTAGAAACTGCAAATATAATCGCCAAGGCTTCCTTTTCTATTTGTGAGTTATTTTTTTTTCTGTTGGTAGCGAGGCTCTTGATGCATGGGCAATTGGTTTAGTAGTTACCGTCAGTCATTTTGCGTAGAATGCAAACTCCGATGCAATACGAGCTGGCGTCTTTGGCTACAATGATTTCTAAATCCGGGTCATCATATTTACCCCCCCGCGCTCGGGCAGGATATGACACAAGGTCAATTTCTAAGCGGAGTTTAACAGGTTTGAATTCAGAGTTTTCCTTCTCCTTGACTAGTTGCCTCACCAAGGCTGAAGAACCTAGTCTGTCCTACTATTTACCCATAGCTGGAGGGAGAGGATAATTGGATTCATACCTTTCCCAAGGGTATTAGTGCTATGTGAAATGCAATCAGTCTCGTCCAAGATTTGAACTCGTATCGCCGTGTCCATTTCCTGCGACGATAACCATTACACCACTAAATCCGGGTTATAGTGTCAGAAACAAGTCCGACGTTAGAATTTTCTTTATTTTTTCGAATGCATTGGCATTCCGTTGTCCACACTCGAAGTTTTTTTTTTTTTTTTTCAATAATTCATTTAGCGGAGCTCGCAAATCATGCTTATTAGAGATGAAAATTTGATAGTAATTTGGGAGTCCAAGAAAACTGTATTGTTGCGATATTATTGGACGCTGGCATACCCTTAATTGCTGTGGCTCGATCAGGATCTGGTCTTCAGCCCCTCCACACACACCTGTCGATTATATGATTTAGATATTTTATTTTTTCAATGAAAAAGTCGCATTTAGATACTTTAAGTTTGAACCCATAATTTTGGATTTTCGCGAAAACCTTGTGAACATACTCTCTGTGCTCACCTAAGTTTTGACTTTTCATCAAGATGTCATCCAAATACGCAACCTCAAAATCAAAGCCACTCAGCATAGTATCCATTTGTTATATATTAACCCTCGACCGAGCCGTCAATCAAGAGATGCACCTGTGTAAATAAGCGGAAGAACAGCGGAAGCAGGTGGACGTTAGAAAATAAAATAACCAGGTGCCTGGGCGGTTCGAGTCAGTTGGAGACAGGATGCCGAAGTGAGAACCAGCTTGCAGACTGAGGGCTTTGCGGCCCTCAGTGACCAACGGTTGAGCAACCCCAGCCAAGATGAGGAAGAAATGCTGCTATGATCGAGAGAAGAACTTGGGGTCAATATAGCAGTCCGTCCTTATCTCCACTCATTTCTCACACACAACAAACATCACCTTTTCGAAAATAAAGAGTGAGAGAATTATATAAAGAAGTGTATTCGTTCGTTATTGAAGTCGTCATTATCAGTTGATTATGTTCCCGTGTATTTTTGTATACGCGTAGTATACTATACAACACATTACTTGCTGGAAAATTGCTGGTGCGACTTTGACCCCAAACGACAAGCGTTCAAATTTGAATAGACTACGGTGAGTGTTGATGCATAATAGCTTAGAACTTTCCTCTTCCAGCGAGATTTGTAGATATGCGTCACGTAGGTCAATTTAAAAAAAAAAAATTTCTCCCAGTTTTGCGAATATATCTTCCGGACAAGGAAGGAGATAATTGAAGCCCTTCAAAGCGGCATTTAGCCCTGTAGAGAAATCGGTGAAAATGCGTATTTCTTTCGACTTCTTTTTCACGTATACGGTGGGTGCGGCCCAATCACTGTATTGTAATTTTGCTAGCACACCTGTCTTCACTAATCTAGTTAGTTCCTCGTTGATTTGCTCCAACGAGGTAAAGGGCACATTACGTTTCTTCTTAAACACTGGCTGGACGTTGTCATTTAATTCAAATTTGGCTAGCATTTTCGTACATCTGCCTAACCCGCTAGAAAAAACTCCCGGATAAGTTTGTTGTAGATCCGTTTTGAGTTTTTCGGCTTCAGTGCAATAAATTTCAACTTTCTGACAGTACGATTTTTATGGGGATTTTTATAAACCCCGAAAAGCCCGGTTTATTCCTACGTTTTGTAAACCGTACTCAAACCAGCAGTAGAGAGATGGTGACCGCTTTTGAAGAAAGGAAGACGAACGACTTATACATGCAACAAAATTTATATACAACAACAACAACAACAACAACAACCATAAACAGGGTTTTACACCAAATGGAATAAACAACGAATTGGAAGAGTTCACAAAAGAGAGTTCAAGGAAGAGTTCAAGATGTAAAATATGGTTCGGTTTGTTGTGAAGGTTGTAAGGTTGAGGATAAAGTAGGTTTGGTAAATTGGGTAGATTTTGAAGTGGGTAAAGTAAGTGGTTTGCAGGTAAAATGCCTGCTGGAACTTAACTGTGTGTGTCCTGTTCCTTTTAACTCTGCACGTGCATTCGTCGCTCTTGGGTCCCGGTGGTGGAAGGTACCAAAATACGTATGCCGTCAAGGGTTGCTACAATGGACCTGATGCTAACAGTTGTTGGTAGTGGAACCAAAAGAGAGAGAATATCCTCTGGGGCTCTTTTTTATAATGGACGCCACGTGACCCCAAGGGACTGCTGCTGATCGGTGAAACAGGATCACCAGTTCCTTACCAAAATTTCTACATTTTACCGGCAGGTTCCAATGCCTAAATTGAGTCATCCAGTCAGTGCCGAATAAATTATATGTGTTCTTCAGAACAAATAATTTTAGTTTTAGCGTTTTTCCCTTGAATGTTGCGGTGATAATTAATTCTCCCTCAAAATTTATTTTTTCGCTCGTTACTGAGCATGCAATTTTGTTTCCTAATTTTCTCCACGAATTTAAATTTAAAATTGTAAGATCTAATCTGGAATCCAAATGAAATTTTACATTTCTTTTTAGTATTTTCACAATCATAGATTTTCTTGTATTCGTATCGCCTAACTCGACTGACTTGGTATTTTTGATGCAGCTAGATAATTAGTTTTTGGATTGACAATGTGACAATAACGGAAAAGTGGTATGGGTTTCCTTCCTATTATATTTAAAGGAAAATAAATGAATCGGAACGAGATATCGAAAGGTTTTCAAGAAGGTTTTAATGGCAGCCAGAATAAAGGGTACCTTTATGCGTCAAGTCTCGTAGGAAAGAAGAAATAGTCATTGAGTTGAGAAAGAATTACAGCAGCTAAATGTCGGAGCGTTTTTATGCATCGCTGTAGACGTAGCAAGTATTGAGTTGCTGATTTTAGAACAGGAGTGAATGTTCAGCCGTAGATGTGTGGTCTTGGTTGCTGTGGGAGAAAAGTAATCGCTGTCTCCTTAAAGGTTGTCCAGGAATGAAGTTGCTGAATTGTCAGAGGCGTCGTATTCATTGTCGTATTCAACGGTGAAACCCTGGGTCTAGAAGTGTAGACCCAAGGGTCCATGAATTAAAGGGTAGATCTGGAATGAAATATTCAGCCATGATGGGTGGTCCTGTTTGCTATAGGAGAGAAGTATGAAGGTCTCCAGAAAAGGTTGTCCGGGAATGAAGTCGCTGAATTGTCAGAGGCGGAATTAAACGTCTAGAGTATTTGCAACTGGGAACCGCTGGGTCTAAAGGGGTAGACCCAAAGGGTCCATGAACCAGACGGCTCTATCCTCATGGTGGTGAGATGCTGTTGATAAAGGAGCGGACAGAAATACGCCCGTCCAGCTTGAAAGATTTTGAGGAAGAGGTAGTTTGGTGGGCTTTCACTGAATTCGATATGCCCGTGAAAGTCGTCCGGGCCGAATGGGATTCGTCATCCTCATTGGGTGAAAATATATGACGAGACCGACGGTCGAAATCATTTACGCACCAAACATACGAAGTTCTTTCTGTTTTGTGTCCGACACGTTTACATACGAGGATCATTAAATAAGTTTCCAGACTTTTTTTCGTATGGGCACTTTTTTGATAGTACACACATGAAACTCTAGTCCCCTTCGAAGTAATCTCCTCCGGCTGCAATGCACTTGTTGTACCGTTCCAATAACTTCTGCAAGGCCCCATTGAAGTCTTCTTGTGTGAGCGTGTCAATGACCTTCATCACAGCCTCTTTCATCTCCGCAATTGTCTCATAACGACAGCCTTTGAGCTTAGGGAATCACCAAAAGCCACAGGGAGCAAGGTCTGAACTATAGGGAGGGTGATGAACTGTCTTGATGCCCATCTTGGTCAAATAGTCTGTGACAAGGATGGAGTTGTGGACTGGTGCATTGTTCTGGTGGAAATGCAACTGACCCGATTTAAAGAGTGATGGCCTCTTCCGACAGAATCTCTACCTGAACTCCCTTAAAACCTCAACATAGTAACCCTAACCCTAACCGTTTGGCCAATCAACTGTGGTGTATTGACTTCCTTACTCCTCCCTCACTTCTCATCATCCCTCACAGACTCCCTGGCTTCCTTGAATCTCTTATGCCACCCAAAAACTGATGCTCGATTCATGCAAGAATCTCCAAAAGTAGTCTGAAGCATTCCATACGTTTCTGTGGCATCATTTATTCCAAGTTTAAAACAGAACTTTATTGCATATCGTTCTTCTAATGTGTCCTCACGTCCAGATTGCATTTTTGAAATTCACCAGCTGTGACAACCAGGCTTTAGTAGGGTGTATTCCAATTCCTGCTGTAGCTGTTCATTTGAACCTGAAATCATAAAAATTGGTCAGTCATCTCATAAGATGTATAGCAATAACATAGTGAATTTTCAAGAGTCTACGACAATTTTAAATGCCTGTACAAAAAAGTCTGGAAACTTATTGAATGCACCACGTATATCACATTTCTTTTTCCTAAAAGTACATTCTCTGTACCAATGTAGCACACCACGCCCAGAACAAGGATTAGGCGCCAATTTCTTTTGCCTATTTTCTGATTTATAGGGAGAATTCGTTTGGTTTGACTTGTTTCCTTTAGTAGGTGATTTGGTCTGTTTTTTTATAGCGTAACTTCCTGATCTGCAAAATGCCAGATTGTTCGATTTTTTTCGAATCTTGTTGACAATACTCAGCTATCTGTTGAAGTGTTGCGTTTGGCTTATTTTGTAGTTTATTTAGAATTCTTTGTCTGATTTCAGCGTCTTTTGCCGAAACTAATCCCTGCACGAAAACCAAACACTTGAAATTATCGGCATTTAATTCTGCCAGTTTGAAATGTTGGTAAAAAGGCTGAGAGTCCAGTGTGGTAGTGACTATCCGTCCACTATGCAAATGGTATCACACGTGATTGTGCCACGCTGATTGGTCCACTGTATTTGTCTTCCGGCCCACCAACCGGACAAGTATAGCTCAAGGCCTTTTTAAGGTGGGTCCGGTCGCTGGGCTGTAGCCCACACTTATTTTCAAAGATGTCTCAGGCCGGCGGCATTCCTCTAAAGAGGGGTGCTACCACTCCAAGCTAGAGTGGACCTGGGAGCGATGGCAATAAAGGGGTACTCCGCATTTCCCAAAGCTCCAGCATTACTGGAACCTCACCATTAGATTGTTTAGTGTCATAAAAAGGACACTCGTTGTGGGTGGGGTCTTACCCCTCTGCAGAGGTGTGGTTGGTGTATTCTACAGCCCCAGCCGACTGGGCATGACTATCTATGAGTCAACTATATTATTAATATTATTGTTAATCAGTGTTTGTCATAAATATTTGAACAAACAGACAATTTGGTTCTTATTGTTTGATCTTGAGAGATAAAAACAGAAATATTATTCAACAAAATTTTATTACAGCCAGCATGTATTGACCCAACCCTTCTGGTATGGGCAGGATGTGACACAAGGACAGTTTTTAAGCAAAGTAGTGCTTATTTGAATTCAGTATTCTCCTCTTTGACCAGTTACAATCCCTAGGCTGAAGAGCCCAGTCTGTCTTACTATTTACTTAGCTGGAGTGAAGGGAGAGATTGATTCATGCCTTTTCTTAAGTGAAACTCAAACAGCCTTGTTCAGGATTTTGAACCTGGCTCATCATATCTATTTTCTACATTATACATTCACTCAAGTCCTGATTCAAGGGCAGGATGTGACACAAGGTCAATGTTTAAGGGGAGTAGAGCTAGTTTGAATTCAACATTTTTCTTTTCCTAGACTGGTTGCCTTACAAAGATTAAAGAATTAGTCTATCCTACTATTTATCCATAGCTGGTGTTGTATAGCCACATAATATACATGCAGAAACATATTGAACACAATAACGACGAGCAGACACAGTTCTTTAGAAAAATATACCTCTCACTTTCTTTGAAAGGGTTGGAAAGGGTTACAAAAGGTTATGTGTGAGAGGCGAGTTGGAGACTGAACAGAACTGCAACATATTGACCCCCACTCTCTTTCCACAGTCTTTCTTTCCCGTTCTCCTGGGCTGCTCAACCGGGGGCCTGGGGTCCTAGCCTCTGCTGAGATGTGGTTCTCATTCCAGCATCTTCTCGCCAACTAACTCAAACTTCCTGTGCACAGAGTTATATTATTGTTTTACGCTCACTCAATTCAACCCGTCGACAGTCAAGGTTATTGCTTGACATCCTCGACCGGATGCACCTGTTATTTACACAGGTGCATTTCCTATTTTGACAGCTCGGTGGGGGGAGAGATGTATTCATGTCATTCCCAAGGGCATTAGTGCAAAGTGTGATACAAACAATCTCATCAAGGATTTGAACCTGGGCTTCTAATTCCGTTTCCTATGATAATCCTATTTACCCAACCCCTCCACTCGGGGAGGATGTGACACTAGGTCAATTTTTAAGTGGAGTTTAACAGGTTTGAATTCAGACTTTTCCTTCTCCCAGACTAGTTGCCTCACTAAGGCTGAAGAACCTAGTTTGTCCTACTATTTACCCATAGCTGGAGGGAGAATAATTGGATTCATACCTTTTCCAAGGGTATTAGTGCTTTATGTGAAATGCAATCAGTCTTGTCCAGGATTTGAACTTGTGTCGCCGTGTCCATTTCCTACAACGCTAACCATTACACCACAAGCCTCCTAATTTCCTATGATAATAACAAGTACATTAAACTCACCTCGATAATGTAGTAGTCGTAGTCGAGGGTGACCTCTAGTCTCCTTTTTCGATAGCAACAACACCAAGGTGTCGGGGAGGACGCTTCTCCTTTCCCTGGATTTCTCTACTTTACCCTTGATCCATACCTTATAATGCTGAGTGTTAAGCAAGGAAGAATCAAGTGCCATTTTTTGAGTCTTTGGTATGACTTGACCTGGGATTTAACTCCAATCTTCTGAGTCATTGGCGAACATTATGCCAAGTGTCACAAAAAAAATTATTATTTACCCTTGACTCGGTTATTTTCTTTCTCGGAGGGTTTGAAATGCATCACATGAAAGAAATGTTTAATATATATATATATATTGCTTCTGCTGCGTACTCATATGCAGATGCATGCAGAATCATAACGATGACACAATAAAGACAAGCGACACAGTTCTTTAAAAAAGTATACCTCTCACTTTATTTGAAAGGTTTATGTGTGAGACAGAGTTGGAGACTGAACAGAACTGCAACATATTGACCCCCACTCTTATAGCCATCAGCGTTTCTTTCCCGTTCTCCTGGGCTGCTCAACCGGGGGCCTGGGGGTCCACTCTACTGGGTGCTGGCTTTTTCTACCACATCTTATCTTCAACTGATTGAACTTCCTGTGCACCAAGTTATATAATAGTTCGACGCCCACCTACTTCTTGTGGGTGTCACAAATCGTACTCATTCAACCTGTCTACGGTCAAGGTTATATTCTGATATTCTTCGACCGGATGCACCTGTTATTTACACTGGTGCATTTCCTATTTTGACAGCCCGGCTGGGTCGGAGGTCAATATATAACACTTCTTCTGTTGGGACCAATTTTTGGAAATATATGCACATCTTCTCTAGACCTCCATTTCTTTCACCTTTCATAGCTGAGGCCACTCCATTGATGCAATGCACTAAAAAATTAATTAAGACAGGATTTTAATTCTTTTTCATATCTTTTAATATGAATTCAGTTTGATGCACGAACAAAGATATTTTTGTACATTGGCCCAGTGGGTAGAGTATTCACCAATGGTCCAGGAGACTGGGTTTCAATACCAGGTCGAGTCATACCAAAGACTTTAAAAAAATAGTTCTTGATACCTCCTTGCTTAACACTCAACATCTTAAGGTACGTATCAAGGGTAAAGTGGAGTAATCCAGGGAAAGGAGTAGCACCCTCCCCTACAGCTTGGTGAAGTAGCAATTGAAAAGGGAGCCTTCGGGTCACCCTTGACTACAGTTGTCGACTTTACTTATAAATATGTTAGCAAAGTGTTTTCTCTCAAATGTTACATCCTTTGTTTTTATTTACTAATCAACAAAAATGTTACTTTATCATCGATAGAGTAATACTTATATTAGGTTGATTGGTTGGTTGGGTTTTATGGCATATCAACCTTTGTAGGTTATTTAACACCAAATCCGTTTTTATGTAAATAATCAGTTCTATTTCAAACAATTCAGTTTAACATGAGTACCCAACTTGTCAAAAACATTTCTATTTCAAACTATTCAGTTTATTCAAGCAGTTATATAAATTCAGTTTAATGTAAGTACAGCTTCAATGGCAAAAACAGTTCAATTTCAAATAATTCAGTTTAGCATAAGCACGCAGTTTAAATGTAAGTAAAGTTTAATCGTCAAAAACATTTCCATTTCTAGCTATTCAGTTTAGTCAAGCAGTTCTACTTCAGCTAATTCAGTTTAGTATAAGTACAAATTTTGTTTACATATAGTTAAATGTCAAAACAGTTCTATGTTAAATTATTAAGTTTAGTGTAAATACAGTTTCAATGTCAAAAAACAGTTCTATTTGAAATAATTCAGTTTAGCATAAGCACGCAGTTTAAATGTAAGTATAGTTTAATTGTCAAAAAAGATTTCCATTTCTAGCTATTCAGTTTAATCAAACAATCCATTTTAGCATAACTATGCAGTTAGTTCTATTTAACCCATAGATAGGGCCCTATCATGTGCTACCACACCAAGGCAGAGTGGACCTGGGAGCAATGGCAATGAAGAGGTGCTCTGTATTCCCCAAGGCCCCAGCATTACTGGAACCTCACCATCAGACTGTTTAGTATCATATCCAGGATACTCATTGTGGGAGGGGGGTCTTACCCCTCTGCAGAGGTGCAGTCAGTGTATTCTACTGGGCAAACTTATATTAAGATGGTAAGCTGCATTTATTTCCACTTGGCATTCCAATAATAATAATAATAAGGTATGAATTTACTTATATTTTGTGGTTTTGAATGCTAAATTTCTTGAAAATGCTTTTATTTTTTTTTCAATGAAATTGAATATTTAACAAAAAGCAAAAAACAAATAAGCAGTTATTTTTCTTTTCTTCTAAAATCTTATTCAGAACTGATCGAGGAAATTGAAAAGTCAAAATCAAAATTGAAATGAGTTGTCGAACTAATTAGCGAATTAAGATATCTTCTATTTAATATATATAAGCACACACACACACACACACACACACACACACACACACACACACACACATATGTACACACACACACACACACACACACACACACAAATGCACACATACTCATATCTATATATATATATATATATATGCACACAAACACATGCGCGCACACACACACACACACACACACACACACACACACACACACACACACACACACACACACACATTTAATAATATAAACACACACACATATATATGCATACAAACACATACATATACATGCATGTATTTATGTATATACAGAAACTCACACACACATGTATATATATATATATATATATATATATATATATAAAATTAACTTAAATCTACTAAAGTTTCACCTTATCGGATCATCAGGAAGCCTAACTCCGACCCTTCTTTTGACCAACTGACTGAGTATCCCTTGATTTTTTTCAAGGGGTCGGACAAGGTTGGCCTTTTCTTTCTTTTTGACCTATAATTTTTTCTTTTTCACCCGGGCGGTGATTCGAGATACTTTTATTTCTTGTGCCTGGCGGGTTTTTTTTGCTTTTTTTTTTCTGGTACCGTGAATGCTGGTAGATACTA
Source organism: Sepioteuthis lessoniana (assembly GCA_963585895.1). NCBI lineage: Eukaryota > Metazoa > Mollusca > Cephalopoda > Myopsida > Loliginidae > Sepioteuthis > Sepioteuthis lessoniana. The sequence goes on along the minus strand of OY757923.1, from coordinate 90,566,727 downwards.
GATTAGTAAATATATATATATATATATATATATATATATATATATATATATGCATATATATATATGCACACAAGCACATGCAGTGCTAAATGTATTAAGGCGTATTTTTAATGTGTATATATATATATATATATATGCACATAAGCACACAGACATACTTATCTATATATATGCATACAAATGCACGCATATATATATGCACACACACACACACACACACACACACACACACACATATATATATATATATATATATATATATATATATGCACACACATACACATACATAGATACAAAAACATACATATTTAGCCGAATCAGCTGCAGAGGGTAAGATCCCCCAAAGAGTGTCCTGGATATGGCATTAAACAATTTGATGGTGAAGCTCTAGTAATGTTGGAGTTTTGGAGAAAATGGAGTACCCCTTCTTTAAAAAGAAGTGGGGGTCTCTCCTGACAAAATTTTGTTCTGAATTGATCAAAGAGATTGAAAAGGTGACTTCACATTCTTATTTTAGAAGAATTCCCAAAATAGTAAAATTGGATGCCAAACATCTTCCAATACTTAATGGCGGCAGGAAAATAAAAAACGAATTTCATTCTTATTTGAATATTAATAAGCTGTACTTTTTATAGGGTGCTACTAATAAAGGGTATAAAAATGAATATCATAAGTATTTGAACAAACACAATTTCTATTTTTTGTTGCAAAAGATTGATGGAGTCAGTAAGGATCTTAAGTAGGGGTGGGGATCAAAACGGAAGAAAATTGGCAGAGAATTCTATAGAAAATTTTGAGGAAGAATTTGAATTGCCTAAAATTTGTCTTGTAAAGATTTTTGCAAGTGGAGCTGATGCTATTTTGTAAAAAAACTGTATAACGTAAGATATTCGGTTTGATTTGCGTTCTCCATTTAATATATCAGTTTTTCCGGTGGCAAAAGCTGCTTGGTAGCGCCAGGAGTGGTAGTACCGCCTTGAGCTACCGAAACTGTGTTATCACCCTGGGTGATAGGTTAGGGTATCGCACGTGCTTTCACACGTTGTATGATGAAAAAAAAAATATCAGTCGTGAAGTAAATTGATGCAAGGGAGGTAATCCTCAGATTTTAGTAATACAAGAGTAATTTCTCTTGAAGACAATCTCGTAAACCCAGGAAAGTGATTACCATTAACTTTTCAGCATTATAGGAGTGAGTGAACTTATTTTGGGTCCCCGACTATTTTGATGTTGAGTTTATGTATATTGAATAAGGTTTAATATTTAGCGTTTAAAGGTTTAGTTTTGATATAGAGTTTGGTGTTTTAGAAAAAAGGTTGAATAGGCATATTATAATATAGACACATGGATAAAGATAGTGAATGAATAAAGCATATGAATAAATGAAGGAGTGAAGAATATGCAACGGCGTGGACAAAATGAACATTTAAAACAAGGCGACGAACAAAAAGCAAATTTATATTCTACAACAATAAAACTTACAAGGATACATAAAAGAAATTACTAACTCTACTAACAAAATAATAGTGTGTGTATATGTGTGAGTTTGTGTGTGTGTGTGTGTGTGTGTGTGTGTCTAACACAACTAAGCTATAAAAGAATTACATGTTTAAAATGTCCTTTTTTATGGTTAGAAACAGGCAGTTTCTCAGAGACTGGAAAGCGTCTCATAGTCATTGTATATGAATGTCTGCGAGGCCCATCCATGGTGTTGCTTTTCTCTCCTGTTGATTCACGCTGAAGGGAGTGTGTTGCTGCTGCGAATAAATTTGGTAAAAAGAGGACAAGTGTGTTTGAAGACGACGTATTTATAGAAAATACGCGTCTTTTAGGTGGCTCAAAAACGCAGGACTTGAATTTACGCGCGGACGTAGTTTTAAACATGTCACGTGGTTCTCCTGGCCAATGGTTTCCCGAGACTGAATATGTGAGCGTCCGCCATCTTTTTGGGAACAAGTGGCATACCGCCCAAAATAATTCATTGGAGTGTAAAGTCCTATAGCATCAACTGATATCATCATGTCGCGCTGGTAGCACGGATATCCTTGACCCTCTCTCGCCACTCCTCACTATCGTTCATCGCACTAGGCAGGTCTTCAGGACAACATCCCGTATCCTCACATAGCTGCTGAATGTATGTTCGTGCTGGTCGTCCTGCTTTTGCACGGCCATGTGTGGGGGGTCCATAAGAGTACATCTCTTATGAGTTCGTCCCTGCTTCTCCAGCAGTGTCCTGCATGTCTGGTTCGTCTAACTTGAATAGTTTTCGTGATAGGGGGCAGGTGGCCGTACAGTTGGTGTCTTGTGGGGTGTTGCCGCCAGGACTTGTTCAAGACTGCACGTAGAATTCTTGTGTAATTGCCGTCTAGCTTCTTCTCCAGCCGTTTTGTTAGCGTCCATGTAGTGCACCCGTATAGCAGTATCGATGTGACCGCTGCCTGGAAGAAACTGCGTTTCATTTTATCGGTTAGGTCTGATTTCCATATAATAGATAGCCTATTGATAGCTGTCCATGCTTTCGTTAACCTCATTTCGATGTCCTTTTCGGTTGATTCGACGCTGCTTCCTAGGTAAGGGAATTTGTCCACTAGTTTAAGAGGGGTTCCTTCCAGAGTGGAGATGTCCCCCGCTTGACCACAGCACATATATTCTGTTTTGTGTGCATTAACATAGAGGCCTATGCCTGTGGCTGCTCGTTCCAAACTATGCAGTAGTGTTTCGGCTTGGTCGGGTGTATTTGCCAGTATCGCTATGTCATCGGCGTAGTCGGCGTCGGTAATTGTTGTTGCGGGGTACCTTCTGCTTCTTTTCTTCGTCAGCTCGAAGCCATTCTCTCCGATTTTGTGAATCGATGTTCTAAGTACGTAGTCTAGACAAATGATAAAGAGGTACAGAGCCAGCGTATCCCCTTGTAGTACTCCTGCTACGATGTCGAAGTATTCTGTGTCTCCATCTGGTGATCATACTTTTACTTTGGTGTTTCTATAGAGAATCGTTATTGCTGCTACGGTTTCTTTAGGTATGCCGTACGCTAGAAGGATTTGTTCCATCTTTCCTCTGTGAATGGAATCGAAGGCCTTGGTAAAGTCGACAAATATTAATGTCGTTTGTAGGTTTTTTGCCCGTACACCTTCAAGGATTCTACGGGTGGTTAATATTTGTGAGGTCGTGGATCTATTTCTTCGGAAGCCATTTTGGTTTTTTCTAAGTATGTTGTCGATTTTGGGTTCTATGCGGTTTTGTAGATTTTGGCTGCTATGGATGTAAGTGTTATGCCTCGGTAGTTTTTGGCTAATCCGAGGTCCCCCTTTTTAGGGAAGGGGAGTATGCATCCCTTCATCCATCTATCTATCGGATTTTGATTGTATACTGCGTTGCAGTGTTGGAGCAGTATGTCGTCGAATTGTCTGGTTTTCCATACTTCTGGGGGTATCTCGTCCAGCCCTGCAGCTTTCCTATTTTTAATTTTTCTGAGAACCGAGTCGAGTTCTTCTTGTGTGAACGGTTCTAGTTTAATGTCTAATTGTTTACTAATTATTCTGGTGATTGGTTCATGTGTTATTTTCGGTGGGTTTCCTAGTAGGTTTTCGAAGTGCTGTTTCCACAGTTTTATTCTTTCTTGTTGGTTTGCTGCTTTAAGTTTTGCTTTGGCTGTGTTCTTTCTTCTACGCACTTCGTTTATTGTTTGCCAGGCTATCCTAGATTGTCTATCTTCCACCGAGTCTCTAATCTTATCTATCTGATTTTGAATGTATTCTGTCTGTTCCTTTATATATATGCCTGCTAATTGATATTGTGCCGTTTTTAGTTTTAAGGCATTTGTGTTTGTTGGGTTTTTTCGATAGTTTTTGGAGGCTGTTTTCACTAGTGCACATTTTTCTCTCACCGCTAAAGTTTCCCATGGGACTCTATATTTAGTTTTGAGTTTTGTTGGAATGCATTTCGATGCTGCCTCGAGGTGCGCATTGACGAAATTTTCATATTCGTCGTTTGGTGTACTTTTTTCCGTCTTTTCTTGTAGTGTTTCGAATCTGTTTCTTAATTCTAATACGTATTTATCTCTTATATTGTAGCACTATGTGGGTAGGCCGCCAAAGCAGACGAGTCTGTTTTGGCGCGAAACCAGACAAAGGAGTCTTGGACATGAAATCTCGCCGTATCCGGAAGTGGGAAGGGGACGCGAGAGAGGCAGTTGACGGGGGACCCGGACGAGGCAGTTGACGACGCGACCGAGCAGAGGGCAGTTGGCGGCTGGACAGCAGAGAGGCGAACAGCAGAGGTTGGCGTGGATCCACGGACAGGGGCGGTCAACACCAGACACCGGAGCAGAGAGGCGAGGCAGCATGAGATAGGGTCCAGCGAGAGTGAGTCAAGAGTGGTCTGATTCCAGTAGCATTGTGGAATTTTCGCTAGTAACCCACGCTAGCGATAGTCTGCACATGCATGTAGTGTTGCATACCTTCTTCTGCTCTTGGTTAACCCCAGGCTTTGTTCGTGTTTGTTCGTTTGTCCTTCTATTTTCTCCGTTCCCTCGATCGTATTCTTGTGTAGGTAAAGAAATGTGCGTTACCCCCTCGAACCACTAGTTGATCACCGGCCGGCTAAGAAGTGGAATGGTTAGAAGACAGAGATAACGTGGGTGGGGGTGAGGGGGTAACGTTACAATATCTCTGTTGTTCAAAAGGGCCCAGTCATAGTGTTTGGTGGTCTCTGATCGTTTGGCGTTTTTTTCGTCGGCTTAGCCGTATTTTCGCCGTGACTATTCGGTGATCGGTGGACACACCCTCGAAAGAGGAGTATGCCTCGCAATTCATTGCACTATTTTCCCATTTCTTGTTTATAAGGACGTAGTCTATCTGAGCTTTAGTATTGTTCGCGTACGTGTATGTCCATAGTTTGCCCTTCCTTTTTTGGTAGTTTGTATTGAGGCATGCTAATCTATTTTCTATCATGAAATCTGTTAGATGTTGCCCATTCCTATTTGACGTGTTGTGGAGGCTGTATTTGTTGTTTCCGTTTTTCCCGATTTGGGCATTCATGTCTCCGCCAATGACTAACATGTTGTGTTTCGGGATGCTACGCACTAATGAGGATAGCTCATCGTAGAAGGTGACTAGTTCAGTTTCTTCACTAACATTGGTAGGGCTGTAACAGGAGATGATTGTTGCTCTGGGGTTGCCGTTAAAAGTAGCTGCCATCATTCTAGGTTGTATTTTCTCAATGCTATTTAGCGTTTTTAATGCTCTAGGTCCTATAAGCAATCCTACCCCTCTTACTGCGGCGTTGACAGAGTTTTTCCATGCGGATACAGTGACGAGCGACCATTCCAACCAATAAAAGAAGCAGATTTTGTACTTTAAAGAAAAAAAGCAGCGTATTAATGGCTAATGATAAAGTTGAACTCTTGAAAAATTGAACAGTGATATATTAGTGAAAAGTTTACATAAGTGTATCGAATACACATTTTTAGCATTAAAATAAGCAACAAACTATACATAAGAACATTCTAGAAAATTTGGATCATAACCGCATTTGCATTTAAGTTACATTTTTATATTTTTCAACCAATCAGCTAAAACATAGAATAAGAACATTCTAGAAAAACAGGGTCGGAAGTGTAGCAGAAAGAACTTTGTATTTTTGTTTGGCGCGTAATTTAATTTGACCGTTAGGATCACCGAATATTTTCACCCAATCAGGATGACTTGTCCTATTCAGCTCGAACCATCTTTCCTAGCAACACCAAAAATTGAAGAAAGCCCGCGAAACACTCTCTTCCTCAGAAATCTTCAATAGGAACAAACGTTTTACTGTCTGCTTTTGAATAGCGGCAGCAGCATCATACACTATGAGGAGACCCATCTAGTTTATGGACCCCTTGCGTCTATTCTTCTAGACCAAGGGATCCTAGTTGAAAATAAATTAGATGATACACTATAACAACTTCCTACCTTCTTTCCTTCCTACGAGACTAGCAGCATACCAGCGTAAACCCTTTATTTCATGCTGCCATTAAAACCTTCATATAAAACCTGACGACCTCTTTGTTCTTCTTCACCACCTTTATTTTCCATCAACATTTAACGAGGGGATAACAACCAACATAACACCAACATAACACCAACACAACCAACGTAACACCAACACAACCAACGTAAAACCAACTTAAACCTAAAACCTAATAATAACATCTCCATCGCTAAAGAAGTCAATAAACAGAAAATATTTAGGCTCTAAAATGAATAAGTAAAAATACGAATCTGATTGGTCAATAAATGTGTGGGTTTTGAAGGCTTTTTGCGTCGAGGTCACCAATGTGGGGTTTGAAGGTTTTTTAGGTAGTCAGTGGCTAAGGGCAAGACTGTGTTGCCGTAAGATATCTGACTCCATATTTTGGTTATATTATTTTACCCCACGTTGACTGGCTGGCGCAATGCCTTGCCCAAAGAAAGTCCCAAAAGAAATATACAAAAAGAAATGATAGAAACAGATAAGAGACGAAAACATTTCTTCCATACTTTCCTTTATTTACTTGGTGAATGGACTAACCATCACTACGTCCCAAGACGTAGCGTGGTGCCCAAAACACCAGACAGCAAAATCGGTGTTGTCAGTTCGACGTCACTACCCGAAAAAGAGGTCGGTTCACAGAAAACCTGAGTATTTATCTCTCTTCACCGGCTCCAAATTCGCTACTCCAAAATCCTTCTAATTTTGGCGCGACCGCTTCCCATTGGCTACTTTACTTTTTATTATTTTTCTTTTTTCTGATTTTTAACCGGATGGATGCGTGGAGCCTTATGCGTGGCGACGCGTTTATACATTTTGTATCTGGCAGTCGACGAGTCAATATCCGGTTGGGAGTTTTACTGTTAATTCCTAAATCCCCACAAATGTCTACGCGCTAAAATTTTAAGACGATTCTTTGATCCATTACAAAGGTATAAATAACAACGAATATAATCAACTCAGTCTGTAGAGAAGAGAAAAATCTCGTATTTTGGTTTGGCGCGCTATTTAATTCAACACTGAATTTTACCCAATCAGGATGACATATCCTATTCAGCCCGGACCTTCATTTCCGGCTAGCAAAACGGGTGAGCGGCCAAACACACCCTCTTCAGCTTGAGACGTCGACCAGAACAGACGTGCTTCTGGTCGTCCCTGCTTAGCGATGCCTTTTAGCTAAACAAGCCACCCAGTGTGGATATCTCACTGTCGCCTTAACACTAGCAGCAGCAACATGGACACTCAACGAGGGAACCATCTAATTTATGGATTCTTTACGAGGAATCCCAGTGAAACATAAATTAGAAACATACGCATGCCTTCCACAGGCACCACTTCTTGTCACCCCAAAAATTGACTATGTCGATCCGAGCGCCACTCCGCTCTCGACACACAAAATTACACGGTGACTTTAAATACTTCCCTCACACGTCCAACAACACGCTGCCATCTCAACATTTCGCTAAGCCATTTCGTCTCAAACATCCAACAAGCCTAAACACCGCGAGTCTTGCAGCACCAAGAACAAATCATATTCAAAGCTGCAAATAAAAACTTTCGCGTTGTGTGTTGTTAAAGCAGAGTATCGTAATTCATTTGTGTGTGCCAAAAAACAATAGTGATATCCTTAAAAACCGCTATAAGTCACTAATTCGGTAAGTCAGTATTAGTAAGCGATAGCTAATAGGAGTCAGCTATCCGTCAGTCAAATTCCTTTCTTCCACGGCCAGAGTTCATGACCTAGCTGCAGATGGCCGCGTTTAAGGTTCAAAAGAAAAAACTCGCAAACTTTCTTTTGTGGGAGTGAAGTGTGAGTGAATGTATTTATGCTATTTATTTATTTATTTATGGTCTCCGACTATTTAATGTTTAGTTTGATATATTTAGAATAAGGTTTAGTAAGCACATCGATAAACAAATGAATGAATATAGGCCAGTGAAATAAATGAGTGAAGATATGCAACAAATGAGTTAAAAATATGAAACAAATAATCGTTGTAAAACGGCGTGGACAAAATGAACATTTAAAACAAGGCGAACGAACAAAACAAATTTATATACTATATAATAATAAAACTTACATTAATACATAAAAATATTACTAACTCTACTTAGCAAAATAATAGTGTGTGTATATGTGTGAGCTCGTGTGTGTGTGTGTGTGTGTGTAACACAACTAAGCTACAAAAAGAATCGCAAGTTTAAATTGTCCTTTTTCTATGGTTAGAAACAGGCAGTTTTTCAGAGACGGGAAAGCGTCTCATAGTCCTTGTATATGAATGTCTGCGAGGCATGGTGTTGCTGCTGCGGAGAATTTTGGTCAAAGAGAAAGAGGGTGTTTTAAGACGACGTATTTATAGAAAATACGCGTCTTGTAAGAGGCTCAAAGACGCAGGACTTGAATTTACGCGCGCCGACGTAGTTGTAAGCATATCACGTGGTCCTCCTGGCCAATGGTTTCCCGAGACTGAATATTGAGCGTCCGCCATCTTTGTGGGAACAAGTGGCATACCGCCCAAAATAATATATAGGAGTGTAAAGTCCTATACTTTCATCAATGCAACACGCTGTCGCCACAATCAAAAACACAGTGTGGACTTAATGTAAATAAAGAACTACTTATTTAACAGACTCTCTTAACAATTTAGACAAACACACACACACACACACACACACGTGAACAATCTTATTTTCTTTTAACTGGCCAAATTGTATTTTCCACAAAGGCCATACACACATTATGTTTTTCATTCATTTTTACTCCTGTTTTATGTTTTTAAATGTTCGTTATGTCCTGTTCCATTTCTTTTTCGTGATTATAAAATTTTGTGTTGTATTTGTTGTGGAACTAAACTTAAGAGCAATACCCGTAAAATACGGACGAGAATTTACTCACATGCACCCACAACTAATTGGAAAGAAAATATCCATTTAAACATCCAATTACACTGATTCCCCCACAAGTGTTACAACATTGGCTCTTTCATAGTATATAATATAAAGAAATAGTAATAAAAACAGTTATATTTTATCGGTGAGCTGAAAAATTCTGGTTTTGATGGAAAACAATAAAATGTATGTATGTAAGAAATATACTTGTTTTGTTATAAAAAGGCGCTGGGTAACGTCATCAGTTATGTCTTTTAGCTGGGTATTAAGGGTTTTTTGGGGTCTTTCAGCATAATACCCTACCTCGTCAGCTGGACCCCACTAGGATTGATCACACCCAGTCTGTCACCCAAAAAATTAAGAGCACAACTAGTTCTGCTTGCTTTTTTTTTTTTTTTTTTTTTTTAAGAGACTTGACAAAGTAGACCCTGGTTTCTAAGCATTTGATTGGTTAATGCTTTAGTGCTAAAAGTCCTGTAATTGTCTTAGATTGTCTTAGATTGTCGTGTGGTAAGGATTTTCTTCATTTTCAAAGAATGTAAAAAAAAAAAAGATCAAGTTTGGTTTTATGGCATATCAATAATTGTAGGTTATTTAATGCCAAATCCTCTTTATACATATATATTAAATATATAGGATTTGGTTTGGTTGGGTTTTATGGCATATCAACCATTGTTGGTTATTTAATGCCAAATCCTCTTTATACATATATATTAAATATATAGGATTTGGTTTGGTTGGGTTTTAAGGCATATCAACCATTGTAGGTTACTTAATGCCAAATATGATTTGTAGATATTTTGTTGATAACATTTTTAAACAATCATAAGCTCATTCTTTTGTACACAGTTAAATGGTTTCAAGTATTTTCATCAACTGACCAGATCATTGGCCAGTGGGTAGAGTGTTTGCCAATGGTCCGGGAGACCTGGGTTCAGTCCCAGGTCGAGTCATACCAAAGACTTTAAAAATGGTACTTGATACCTACTTGTCTAACACTCAGCCATATAAGGTACGTATCAAGGGTAAAGTGGAGCAATCCTGGGAAAGGAGTATCACCCTCCCCTAAACCTCAGTGTAGTAGCTATTGAAAAGGGAGCCTTCTGGTTGCCTTCGACTAAAGGGAGACAACTTTACTTTTTATTTTTATCAAACACAAATTATTCTATTTACTATTAATCATAAATCATTTGGTCGCACTCAGTTTAAATGTCAAAAAGTTCTATTTGACCCATAGATAGAACCTTACCAGGTGCTACCACTCCAGGCCAGAGTGGACCTGGGAGTGCTGGCGGTGAAGGGGTACTCTGCTTTTCTCTAAACTCCAGCGTTACATTATTAACAGTGGGTGGATTTACTGTTTTGAATTTATTAATCTCTTTTGAACAGGAGAATAAAAATCTGTAGATTATGTTGATAAGTTGCCACGTATCATTCACTGCGGAGAAGGACTGATTAGGTGTGATGGCCACTAGTTATGCGTCATTTACTTATGACCAGTTCAAAACAAATGAGTCATTTTAAAGAATGAATGATCTGGTTTGATTTGGTTTGGTTGGATTTTAAGGCATATCAACCATTGTAGGTTATTTAATGCTAAATCCTCTTTATACATATATATTAAATATATAGGATTTGGTTTGGTTGGTTTTTATGGCATATCAACCAATGTAGGTTATTTAATGCCAAATCCTCTTTATACATAAATATTAAATATATAGGATTTGGTTTGGTTGGGTTTTATGGCATATCAACCATTGTAGGTTATTTAATGCCAAATTCTCTTTATACATATATATTAAATATATATGATTTGGTTTAGTTGGGTTTTATGGCATATCAACTATTGTAGGTTATTTAATGCCAAATCCTCTTTATACATACATATTAAATATATATGATTTGGTTTAGTTGGGTTTTATGGCATATCAACTATTGTAGGTTATTTAATGCCAAATCCTCTTTATACATAAATATTAAATATATAGGATTTGGTTTGGTTGGGTTTTATGGCATATCAACCATTGTAGGTTATTTAATGCCAAATTCTCTTTATACATATATATTAAATATATATGATTTGGTTTAGTTGGGTTTTATGGCATATCAACTATTGTTGGTTATTTAATGCCAAATTCTCTTTATACATACATATTAAATATATAGGATTTGGTTTGGTTGGGTCTTATGGCATATCAACCATTGTAGGTTATTTAATGCCAAATTCTCTTTATACATATATATCAAATATATATGATTTGGTTTAGTTGGGTTTTATGGCATATCAACTATTGTATGTTATTTAATGCCAAATCCTCTTCATACACATATATTAAATATATAGGATTTGGTTTAGTTGGGTTTTAAGGCATATCGACCATTGTAGGTTATTTAATGCCAAATCTTCTTTATACATATATATTATTATTTCTAAACACATTTTGTAGTTAAGAGTTCATTCTTTTCACACATTTGAATGGTTTTATTCATTTCTATCTAATATAAATAATTCTATTTACTACTAATTATTTGTTTGCTCACAGTTTAATGGTTTCAAGTATTGCTATATAATACCAACAGTTCCATTAAACATCAATCATTTGTTTTTCAAACTGTAGCAGAAAGAATTTCAAATTTTTGTTTGGTGCATTAATTGATTTGACCATTGTGATCTTGTCTCATATATTCACCCAATGAGGATGACTTATCCCATTCTGCCCTGATGACTTTCCCGGGCAACTTAAAAGGTGGTGAAAGTGCACGCACATTCTCTTCCTTACATACTTTTCAAGTAGGACAGACCTATTCTCTCTTTCTCTCTAACTCTAGCTACAGACCACATCACCATGAGGAGAGCACATCTAATTTGTGGACCTTTGTTTTCTAGGAAATCAATCCTTCATCATTTGATCAACCCTCCTAGACCAACAGCTCCCAGAAGAAATAAATTGGATGTTTAATTCCACCTCTGACATCAACATTCCAATTCCTGCTCTGTTTTCAGCAACTCGGCCTTTGCCTTGACTATAGCGACTCGATTCCTGCTCTGACATCAGCTACTTTATTCCTTCTCTACTATTTACCACTGTTTTTTGCTTCCTGCAACTGACAGCATAAGGGTTCCTTTATTCTGGCTGCCATTAAAGCATTGTTGAAACTTATCAATATTCTCGCCTCCATCATTTTTTTTCCTTTCTTTTAATATAACAGGAGGTAACATAAACTGCCTTCCAGTTATAAAACTATTCACTTTATCATAAGTACACAGTTTAAATGTCAAACAATTCTATTTGAACCATAGATAGGACTGTATCAGGTGCTATCACTCCAGGCCAGAGCAGACCTTGGAGTGATGGCAACTGAGAGTAAAGATTGTGTTTTGGAACAGTTCTGGGATAATGGTGAAAAAAACTTAGTTTAGAGTTCTGATGTTCATGACTTTTTTGGCTACTCTACCTTTTTGTAAAGAACACATTCCTGTTATTTACTAACTGTTGCGTTCTGGTTAGTGAACGCTTGTAATATTAAATAAAGGACAAACCACGATATGAGAGGAAATAGAGATATATTCTCAGGAAAAAGCATATACAATAGAGAGACTATTAGTAGACAAGAATATAGGATTAGTGAATACAGAATAAAGATATAGTCCAACAATAGTATTGGCTTCCATTATTACGGTAGCAAGTAAGGTGATCTAGTGCGATCTCCAGTCTCCAATGCTCTAATACTATTCCTATAAGAAGCTGCTCTTCACCTTCTAGGTATTAGTAGCTACTGCTATATATGGCAGATGGACTAGTTCATTGTGTGGAAAAAGGTGGGTGATAACCAACACTAACCATTGTTTAGTCTGGCATAGTGACCTTGGATATCTTACACTATCTGTTGTTACTAAATTGTCACCCATTCAAGAACAGTGCAAGCTCATTGCTGCTTAACTTTGGTAGTTTAATGGTGAGTGGTATTTTCAGTGTGACTTGACTGTAAGTCAAGATACATTCCTATTGATTCAAAACTACATAGAATTTTAAAGTTCTAATAAGTCACTCTAGACCTCTCCTTCTTTCTTATGTTGATAAATCTAATTCTTTCAACATGTTCTTGTAATTCCTATTCTGTAAATTAGATATACATCTTCAAAACTGACAATCAAAGACATTAAATCTTTTTTCAATTATATATATATATATATTTGCCCAGTTGGCTGGGGCTGTAGAATACACTGACTGCTTCTCAGCTGAGGGGTAAGACCCCCCCCCAACGAATGTCCTGATATGACACTAAACAATCTGATGGTGAGGTTCCAGCAATGCTGGAGCTTTGGGGAATGCGGAGTACCCCTTCATTGCTATCGTTCCCAGGTCCACTCTGGCCCGCAGTAGTAGCACCTGATAGGGCCCTATCTATGGGTTAAATAGAACTAACAGCATTCTTATGCTAAACTGAATTGTTTGAGTAAACTGAATAGCTTGAAATAGAAATGTTTTTGACAATTAAACCATACTTACATTTAAACTGCGTGCTTATACTTAACTGAATTATTTCAAATAGAACTGTTTTTCGACATTAAAACTTTATTTACACTTAACTGAATTGTTACATATAACTTCTTGAATAGTTTGAAATAAATGTTTTTGACAATTAAACTGTGTACTTATGCTAAACTGAATTGTTTTAAATAGAACAGATTATTTACATAAAAGTGGATTTGGCGTTAAATAACCTACAAAGGTCGATATGCCATAAAACCGACCAAACCAAACCAAACCATATATATATATATATATATATATATATATATATATATATATATATATATATATATATATATATATATATTTCATACAACGTGTGAAAGCATGCGCGATACTCTGCCCTCATCAGCCGACCAGGGGGGATAACTCAGTTTCTGTAGCTCAGGGAAGTACTGCCACTCCCTTACAACTTATATATATGTATATATATATATATATATATATATATATATGTAAAAAAAATTGGCATTACTCACGAACACTAACAACTAATCATCAACCAATCAACCAACCAACCAAACAACCAATCAACCCTCTCCTCCCCAAAACGTAAATTCATAAAAATGGTGAATCAAGCCATAGTTACTTCCCTTGAATCAATTCAAGGGAGACAACTCATGACAAGTTCTGATTTTTCTCTTATTTAAATTTGCGAAACTTAGATTTAAAAAAGCTCGCCTTCGACATTTCTTTTCATGGAAAACAATCATAAATATTTTAGACTAAGTGTTTTTACTCATTAAAAAAAATAAAAAGGGAAGAAAAAGAAATTAAAGGTAAAATTCATTTTTAAAAGTACTGATTTCTTGTTTATTTATATTTTCTTTAAAAATTCTTATCATGTCTACTTTTAAATAAGGTTGTATACCATCTTACAAATATTCTCATTATATATATATATATATATATATATATATATATATATATATATATACCATAAATAAGTACACTCCAACTGGTTGATTTTTTAATAAAAAAATCTAAACCAAAAACTATGTTTTTATTATTCTAGTGAAACATATAAGGCTGTATACCATCTTACAAATATTCTCATTATATATATATATATATATATATATATATATATATATATACATATATATATATATATATATATATATATCCCATAACTAAGTACGCCCCTACCAAATAATTTTTTAATAGAAAAATTCTGAACCCAAAACTATGATTTTATTATTCTAGAGAAACATATATAGGGCTTGGGAGAATTTGTTGATGTAATTTGGTTAATTTCATTTGGTTATTTAATTTGTTGACTTCTTTTTAATCTGTGGAAGACTGTAAAAGAATTACTGAAGGAAGGAAAAAAAGATGATGATGAAACATTTAAAATTTTGACTTTATTTCAGAGTTTCATAAGTGTACTCTGTAGTGAAGAATGTCTTCATAGACTATTTGAGAACAGTCGTTTCTCCTAAATAAGGCATTTCCGGAATTGATATGCCCAAATTCAGTGTTTTTAGTTTTGGGTAATAATTCCATTTGGTTCTTTTAATATAGGCTGCTGTTAGCAGAGCCGGCTGTTACTGGTGGAAGGGTGAGCCATCATACCACTAAGCGGACATGTGGTTTTCCACACCAGCAGCAGGAGAAAAGAGATCTTTCCAATCAAAGTGGTGAATGAGAAAGGGTTTCTTTCTTGTGCCTGTTAGTTTTTTCTTAGGAATGTAAGGATTTTGCTTTCTGTCAGAGTCTTATGGGAACCGCTTCACTAGATTTATTTTATCTTGTTTTTAATTTTTTACTTATCACTATATATACAACCAAAACAAATGCAATCAGTCATTCTTTATGTTATATACAAGTGTGTGATTGCAAGAAAAATAAGATTGACCAGAAGATTTAGTTTATTTCGTTTATTGAATAAATAAAATAAACAAGTGGATGAAATATCTGGCTTGCTGATGGAGGGTTATCTATTCGGCGACAAGCGGTTGCTTTGATCTGGTCTGATGGTGTTGTCGGGTGATACTCTGAGCACAGCCAGCAATTCAACTGCCTGTGTGATTTCTGTTTGCCCTATTTATATGTTCCTGACTTCAAACAATAGCTCCAGAAAATACTATTTGTGGAAAAAAAATGATTGGTTGAAAAATAGACCTTTTTTTTTTATAACTGAGAATTTTCTGGGGATTTTGGATAGACTATGCATGGAGGCTATGTGCAGAAGCCATGATTTTCTCAGTTTGACACTGGCCATTGTTGGGTCACTATCTGGTAGCTGTTATTTTCCTCTACAGTGTCGATGTCTGTTGGTCTGTGTTTTGTGAGTTTTGGTTGTTAGGTGTGTGAAGAGTTAAGTCGGTGAATCAGAAGAGATTTGATGTATTTTACTATAACTTTAATTGCAAAATTCTACGGCACTGAAAATGTGTAATCAGAAATATGAATTTGTTGAAGCACAAGTCACAATTATAAGGCATCAAATTTTCCTTTCTAATACTAACAAGGTAGACATAATTATATGGTTTCAAGTATTCCTATCTAATAATAATAATTCTTTATTTGCACACACTTGGTTTTAAGTATTTCTATCTAGTATAGATAGTTTGTACACAGTTATATTGTTTCAAATATTTCTGTCTAATATTAATAATTCATATACGATCCCAGGTTGGGTCATACCAAAGACTTAACAAATGGTACTTGATGCCAGCTTACTTAACACTCGGCATCTTAAAGTCTGGATCAAGGGTAAAATGGAGCAATCCCAGGAAAAGAGTAACACCCTCCCCCTAGACCTTAATGTAATAAGCCAGTGAAAAGGAAGCCTTCGGGTGGCTTTTGACAACAGTTGTCGACTTATATAGTTTCAAATAACTATTCCTATTTTATATTGAATATTTGTTGGTACCCAATAATATGGGGGTGGGAGTCTCTGTGGTGTATTGGCTAACGAGCTAAACTGTGTCATCTTTGTATGCAAGTTTGAACTTCAGTCATGCTATTATGTTTATTTTCAGACTAATAACTAGGGAAAGGCATGAACCCTCTTACCCTCCTAGCTATGGGTTAAATAATACCACTACTGTTCTTCTACAAGAATGACTTTGGCATTAAATAAACCATGAAGATTGATATGCCATTATAAAAGGAAACATTTACATGCTTTCAAGTATTCCTATCTAATACTAATAATTTTCAAACAGATCTATTTGACCCATCGATAGAATCCTAACATGTACGACCACTCAGGGTCAAAGAGGACCTGGGAGTAATGACAATGAAGGAGTAACTCTATGCTCTCCAAGTCTCAAGATAGGGACCCTTACCACCAGGTACAGTGTAGTATCAAACCTAAGACACTATTTTTAGTACAAATAATTTGTATATGGTTTCAAATAACTTCTTATTTAATAATTTATAAACAATTACATCTTCAATTGGTTATTCCTGTCTTATTCTAAGAATTGCCAAGTAATTACATGTAGTTCACAAACATTTTAAACAGGTAAACACATCATACTTAGTTGCAATATCAATATTTTAAGAGCCAATGTCTTAATAAAATTCACAATCATTTTAAACAGCTAAACACTTCATAATTAGTTGCAATATCAATGTTTTAAGAGTGAATAAAATTCTCAACTATTTCAAAAAGGTAAACACTTTATACTCAATCGAAACATCAATATTTTCAAGCCAATGTAATTTATCAATGTAGTTCTCAAACATTTTAAACATTATCTCAAATAGATGTATTTGACCCTTAAATGAGATTTTAACAGATGCTATCACTTAGGATCAGAGTGGACCTGGGAATATTGGCAGTGAAGAGATGACTCTACATTTTCCAGAACTCCAGAATAGGAACTTCACAACCAAATGCAGAGTTAAGTGTCTTACTCTGGACACACTTTCTTTTGGAAGGAGTAGAGGTGACTTATCCTGGATACACTTTCTTTTGGAAGGAGTATAGAGGTGTCTTACCCTGGACACACTTACTTTTGGAAGGAGTAGAGGTGCCTTACCCTGGACACACTTACTTGTGGGAGGCATAGAGGTTACTTTGACCTCACTATCAGACTGTTTAGTGTCATATCCAGGACGCTCAGTGGGGGGGGGGGTCTTACCCCTCTGCAGAGGTGCAGTCAGTGTATTCTACAGCCCCAACCGACTGGGCAAGGATTCTTTTACTTATAGAGCGATAAATTTTTGGAAAAAATTGCCTAATCAGGTCAAAAATAGCAATAGGGGGAAAAGTTTTAAGATTAAATTGGATTATTTCCGGTCATTTTTGACAACTATCATATGAATTATTTAACAGAATTTGATTTGTATATAGATATTGAATAAATAGTGTATATGTTCTGTGCAAAGAATTTTTTTTAAGGTTGTTGTGAGACAATGATAAAAAGGAGAGATGTCCGCAGAGGTATAACAAACAGATAATGAATAATTATAACAAGTAAATTATAAATAATAATATAAAGGCAGAGAGGTGTCACTGTCAACTCAAAATTTAAAAGTGAGTAGAGGCGAGCTGCACTAGGAGAAGGATAGACAAGGCTCTTTAGTCTTGGCAGAGAAACTAGTGTTAGAGAAGTAAAACACTAGGAATAGGACAGACAAGGGTCTTTAGTCTTGGCAGAGAAACTAGTGTTGGAGAAGTAAAACACTAGGAATAGGACAGACAAGGCTCTTTAGTCTTGGCAGAGAAACTAGTGTTGGAGAAGTAAAACACTAGGAATAGGACAGACAAGGCTTTTTAACCTTTCTATGGTAATGAGTTTTGAAGGAAATCTTTGAATAAAAACCAGTGGTACTTTATTAAAAATTGACCCTGTGCCACACACTGCTCAAAGGGAAGAATTTGGTTGAATACATACTCAAAGATAATGTAATGATAATTTTAATAATACATTTCTGATCCACAATCATATACGGCATCAGAAACTTGAATATTTCTCATATTCTTTGATGAATATCTCAAAAGACTTGCTGTAATTTACCATTCTAATACATGCTCCATTACAGAGACTTCATAGAGCACATTAGTTACTTGAAACTATATGTTATATGGTCATAATCATAACAACACAACGAAGAAGAAAGACGAGCAAAGAATTCTTTAACAAAATATATATACCTCTCAATTTATTTGTAAAGGTTCGAAAGGGTTGTGTGGGGTTCCACTGTGAGAGGGAGTTGGAGACCGAACAGAAACTGCAATATTCTGTCCCCCACTGTCAACATTGTTACTTTCTCGTTCTCCAGATGCTCAACCAGAGGCCCAGAGGCCCACTCTGCTGGGTGCTGGCTTTCTTTACTGCATCTTATCAGCAACTTCTCTGGACCCCAACTCATCAGGTCCCCAAGGCCCCTTCGGCCTGGTGTGGCTTTCCTTACCACATCTCATCTATAACTCCGTCCGATCTCTAACTGCAACTCTCTGACTTCTGTCTTGACTGAGTTTTATAATAGTTCAACGCCCACTCAATCGCCTACTCCATCTCTGGAATCGCATGTTTGATCGTCATCAAGCGGAAATAACTGTCATGCAGTTCACAGGTCACTCTCTCTTCCGGTGCATCAGTCTATGAGTGTACCATGGGAATTTTTTTACCTCTTCCCATTTCATCAGCCAATTTCCGCCCATGCGATTTCCTCTCATAACTGCCATTAGAATGTGTCACCTCCTTCCGGTGCATCACCTTGGAATGGCATTTTTGGCCGGGTCGAAGGCCAAAATACAACATATATAATCACTTAAATAAAGTCTAATTTGATGCTAACAACCAACCAGCCAACCAACTAGTCAGCCAGCCAACTGGGCAAAGAAACAACTACACAACCAAGCCACTAATCAACCAACCTGCTAACAAATAACCAACCTGCCAGCAGGCCAGCCAACTAACCAAACAACTACGTACCAACCAACCAAACAACCAAGCCACTAACAAATAACCAACTTGCTAGCCAGCCAGCCAACTAGCCAAACAACCTACAACCAACCAACCAACCAACCAACCAATAAGCTAGTCAACTAACCAACTAACAAGCCATCCATCAACCAACTTAAGACACAACCAACTCATCCACAACCAACCAACCTACCAACTGACCAATATATGCACCCACTAGTCAACCAACCAACCAACCACCCAATATATGCACCCACTAGTCAACCAACCAACCAACCAACCAATATATGCACCCACTAGTCAACCAACCAACCAACCAACCAATCAACTCATCCAACCTGGCCAGCCAGCTGACCAACTAACCAACAA
>OY757923.1:90432037-90539537 GCA_963585895.1 Sepioteuthis lessoniana | reverse complement strand
TAAACCCAACCCCTCCGAAGAGGTTTTAAAGCCTGGCGGTATGGCCCCCTGAGGCCAGAGGCATATCCAGTGACAAGACACACCCGACCTGAACCGCCTATCGCATCACGGCCGGCCGAATGTGTCCCATCAACTGGATATGTCGCTTCTCGAAAGGTCGAGAATCGATGGAAATAGCGCTGAGATTGTGCTCGCCGGATCATTATAGTTTCTCATAGGAGATAACTATTAGGACTAGTTTTTCTTATTTCATAACAAATGGTCAAAATGGAAGTTGAATTGATAGGACGTAACTCGATATCAAACTTGATTTACCGTCAGAAGGATTTCTTCTTGCAAGTTCCCCCATATTAAACTGTATTGGGATTTTCCCAACTTTATATGGTAACAATATTGCCACGTCGGCAGGAAGAAAGAAACGCAACACGATTTAAAATGTTACAAAAAAAAAAACAACAACATATATTTACATAGAAAGAGAGGAAAGAAAATATTGTCCTTGCAAACAGTTGGTTTGCGGGAAACTTATCCGTAAAAGGCGTCCTTTTAACAGTTTGTATTTCCTGTGTCCTTTTGGTTGGGTTGAAGAAAATAGAGCCTTGTTTCTTGTGCTTCAGTTGCTGGAAAAAACCACACAAGCGTGTATGGCGTCTAGAAGTCTGAGAGAATGGCGGGCACGTCTTGATTCTGAGGGATCAGCCAAGCAAAAGAGGAAGGGCGTTCGTAGGAAATGTCCTCATAGGGGTTTGGAGAAGATCTAAAAAAAGGTAGCCTGTGATTGGCTGTTTTTCCTCCAATCACTGGGCACCTAGTTAGTGACTCCGTCAATAATTTCAATAACTGACCTTGTGTCACATGTTGGCCTCTCTAGAAGCTGAATAGAAATTATTCCTACAATCAAGTCTCACTGAAAATACTAGCTCTCATCGGATCATCAAAGTTAAGCAGCCTTGAACATGCTCATTATTTAGATGGGTGACCACTTCGTTACAGTTCAATAAATTGTTTCAGACATTGATTTGTTTGCCAAATTAATATATCTAAAAATAACCTTTAAAGATACAATAAAAAACTGTTTAAAGATATATTGAATCGTATGTTATTTTCTGATGAATTAATATGACAAAAGCCGGTAAAGCCCAAGGGTCTTAATCTCCTGATTGTGATTTCGAACCTCGCGGTGATCTCAGATTCTCATGTTTGATTCTTACAAATCAGGTCATCAAATGTGGTGCAATAGTCAACAGGCGGTGTTAGTAGCGCTAATTGTTAGTGATTGTCCCTTATATATATGGTCTCATGTCGCAATTAAATTTGCTGTACGGACACAGGATGTAGTCGAGAAGAACTGCCGGAAATGATGAATGATAGGGACGAATGGAGAGAGAAAGAGAGAGAGATAGAGAGAGAGAGAGAGAGAGAGAGAAAGAGAGAGAAAGAGATAGATAGATAGCGAGAAAGATATATATATATATATAGAGAGAGAGAGAGAGATCCGTGCTAGCAGCAAGATAGGTTGATGATAAAATAACAACAAACAAGTTTTTTTTTGCTTAATAGCATCTTCTTGGGTTATTAAATACTAAAGCCATCTAGTAGTGGTACTTTTAGGAGGTAGTGACCTGTATTTAGTATTTAAGTTCCCCATAGTTAAATTTTATATATAGGTTTTGCTTGGAATAAGGCACATGGAAAAAACTAGGAAGCCAATAAGTAAAGGATATACAAGAAATGAGTAAAAGATATGAAACGAGTTTAGGGTTGTGAAACGGTGCGGACAAAAGAAACATTCAAAACAAGGTGACGAACAAAACAAATTTATATATTATAATAAAACTTACATTCATACATAAAAAAATATCGCTAATTCTATTAATAAAATAATCGTGTGTGTATATATGTGTGAGTGTGTGTGTGTCTAACACAAGTAAACTACAAAAGGATTACATATTTTAAATGTCTTTCTTTTTATGGTTGGAAACAGTCGGTTTCTCTGAGGCTGGAAAAAGTCTCATAGTCAATGTATGTCTGCAAGGCCCATCCATGTTGTTGCTATTTGACGTCTGTTGAGTCACACTGGAGGGGGTGTGTTGCCGCTGCGAAGAAATTGTGTAAAAAGAGGAAGAGTGTTTGAAGACGACGTATTTATAGAAAATACGTGTCTTGGAAGAGGCTCCAAACGTAGTACGAAATTTACGCACGGACGTAGTTTTAAGCAGGTCACGTGGTTCTCCTGGCCAATGGTTTCCCGAGACTGAATATGTGTGCGTCCGCCATCTTTGTCGTGGGAACAAGTGGCATACCACCCAATTAAAATTATAGGAGTGTAAAATCCTATATACTATTTAACCCATAGCTGTTTGCTTTTTGTTTAATGACATATCAACTTTTGTGAGTTATTTAATGCTAAAGCCACCTCTGTAGAAGAGCAGTAGCGATACTTTTTAACCCATAGTTGTGGGGGTAGATAAGGAGTTTATACCTTTCTTAAGGGTATTGTTATAGCTTTTGTTAGTAGGAATAGGCTTCGTAACGTGCACTCTAACGGGTGATTACCAAACGCTCCATCATGGCCTTCACACGCAAAGATGAAGCTTCCCACCGGTGATTGGAAAAGGAGAAAAATGTATAGTCCCTCAATCACTCCGAAAAATGTCATGGCACTTGCATTCACAGCTGAGGCATGAACAACACATAGATTCAGACTATGATTAGAACATGGCACAAATTTAGCTTTCCCATTTATGTTTCGTAAAAGACGTTGAACACTAACATGAACTCCAGCCATCCTATCCCTCTATATTTTTTGAAATCAAATTTATCTTTTTCTAGTCGATCCAAAATCAGCTTCTTGATATCATAAGTTGTCTTCTCATGATCAATGATAAAACCAAGAAAGGATTCCAACACCTCTACTTCTTTGCCTTCAACAACGGCACATCGACAAAATGAAACTCATCTGATCTGTATAGGAAATGTCCGGCGAGCAAGATAATTGGTTTTTCGAATTCGATTCAATATATTTTCCTTCACGTGGAGACTGTACAATCCCAGGTTGCGTCATACCGACTTTAAAAATGGTACTATTTACCAACCCCTCCGCTCGGGCAGGATATGACACAAGGTCAATTTTTAAGCGGAGTTTAACAGGTTTTGAATTCAGAGTTTTCCTTCTCCTAGACTAGTTGCCTCACCAAGGCTGAAGAACCTAGTCCGTCCTACTATTTACCCATAGCTGGAGGGAGAATAAGGGGGTTCATACCTTTCCCAAGGGTATTTGCCCGAAAGTGAACGTAATAGCGCGACTGGAGTACGAACTTGCGTACTACGATTCCGCAGTTCATCGCTTTAACCATTACACCACGAGGACACCCGACTTTAAAAATGGTACTTGATACCTCCTTGCTTAACACTTAGTAATATAAGATACGTATCAAGGATATAGTGGAGCAATCCAGGGAAAGGAGTAGCGCCCTCCCCTACACCTCGGTGAAGTAGCTATTGAAAAGGGGGCCTTCTGGTCGCCCTCGACTACGGTCGCCAAAATTTTAACTTTACTTATATTAAGAGAATCAAATTGATGAGCCTCCCCCACCCACTTCCTTTGACAGTGAAAAGTCTCGACCAGATTTCACCGGTCTCTTCTTTAAAATCCTTTAAATTTGAGTCGTTAAATTTAAATCTCAAATCGACAATCATATCGTGACTAAAAGTCTTCTTCAGCCAGTGTATGCAAAAGAAGAAAAAAAAAACTGCGAGAAAGAGAGAGAGAGAGAGAGAGATGAGGATTAGTGGGAGGCGAAGTGTTAAAGGGAAAGAGGTCTTTAGAGAGTGAGGAGAGAATGAGAAATCTGGTAGGAGAGAGAAAGAGTGAATTGGAATGGGAGAAGAGAGAGAGAGAAAGAGAGGTGTTGTTTATGAGAGAAAGAGAGAGGGAGAAAGAGAGAGTGGTTAAAGGAAGAAACGGGTTGATTAGTAGGAGAACATAAGGGAGAGGGGGTTAGGATGAAATGCATAAAGGGAGTGAAATGTTATTTGAGACAGACAGACAGACAAACAGAGAGAGTTAAAGGTAGTGGGAGAGAGAGAGAGAGAGAGAGATGAAGGAATTCATTTTGGATTTCCGGTGACAAGAACTGCCGATTATCATTTACTTCTTTCAAGTAATGCTTTCCAAGGAGAGAACCATACTTATTCATTAGTTCAACAAGTTCTATAAAGTTACCTTTACTAGAACTACATACATCTCTTCGGTGACCTCTAAAAGGCAGGTTCTGTTTCAGAGAAATTTCACGACATCAAGTAACAGTGTTAAAACCTGTCTTCAAATCTTTCTTTTATAGTTTGTTCTTGTAATTTACTGTCAAGAGTTTTACTTTTATTAAGGATTATTTCCAACATCTTCCATTCTTTGAAATCTCTTTAGTGGTCCGACGAATTTTCATGTTCAGGTATTTTTGAATTAAGCTTCCTGAACTTTTGAAATCCTCATTTCTTGATAAACTTGATCTGCATTTCTCCGTCTTTAGGAAGAGACGTTAGCAGAAACAAAAGATTTGTTCGTCTTTGAGTACAGCAACCATGATCTCAAAACAATGTCTCCATTTTCTATGGTTTTGTAAAAACCAGTGATGTCACACTACCCTCGGACTATTTCCCCCCGGTTTCATAGTCGTAGCAAACGGTTCGTTTTTGTTTTGAAACATTTTAGGTCCCAATATCACAAGATCAACAAGGAAGTTCCTGGCCTAAATGCGATATCTCCGTACACAGCAATCTCTTTGTTTACCTGTTCCATTCCTTTATTTCCTGTCACTTTATCAGTTCTTTCTTCATATTCATACCTGTCCTTACCACATACACTGGAGCTCTCTTCCTTTGTTACATCAATATTATCACCTTGTTGCGGAAGGTATTTTCGAATTTTGGTTTGGCGCGCAATTTAATTCGAAGCATAATTTCACCCAATCAGGATGACTTATCCTATTTTTCCCCGAAACTCATTTTTGGGCAGCAGAAATTGGGTAAGCTGACAAACACACTCTTTTTGGCTGAACAACCCCGTCCAGTGCAGACGTCTCACAGGCGGTTCTTCAATAGCAACAGCAACATGGACACATGAGGGAACCTTTCTAATTTATGGATTCCTTGCGTCTATTTTCTCTTAGACCAAGGATCCCAGTTGAATATGAATTAGATACATTCAATACGCCACACACATTAACAACTTTATGTCACCCCCAAAATTGGCTATGTCGATGCAATGCGATGCCTAATCCCGCTCCCGGCACCTAGCTCTCATTTCACCTCTGGGCAACATTAATGGAGACACGCACGCCTCTCCCCAAAACCACCAGACACACAAAACTCACGGTGACTCCAAAGTTTATTTCCTCCAACGGCAAACAAGACTTTCGCTAAACTACGGCGAACACAATCCCTCGCACGTCCAACGATACGCGCTGCATTCTCAACTCTATCATATCTCCATTTCGTTTCTTTACATCTTTCCTTTTCCTCGAGGCTTGCAGCACAAACGCAAACTAAATATTCCATGCTGCCAATAAAGCCTTTATGTAAAAACTAACGGCATCTTCGTCTTACTTCTTCATCCTCCTTTTTTTTCCCTCACAACTTAGCGAGGAAACAACTCAACGTAAACACACACACGCACGTTAAAACTTTTCCTCGCTAAAAAAAAAACAACAAAAAAAACCTCACGCTAAAACCTTCAATTTCTTTAATTACATTAGTTCCTGCATCAGATTTCTCTTCATTTTTTATTTCTATATTTGTTTCTACCATATTCGCATTTTCTCCATGCTTCCCCTAGTTCTGATGAACATTCTGCATCCTCGTGTTTGCATTTTGTTTTAGCTACATATTTTTTCTGTAGGAAAACATGTAAAGATGTTGCACATTTTCTTTCATCGCGTTCTCTGGTAGCTTTCAACTTGCGGTAAGCCGCACTACTCAGTTTTTGCTGTTTACTCATTCTAATCGATGAAAAAAAATAGAAAAATAGAAAAAGAAATAAACAGGAAAAGAGCATACTCCACGGCATAGAGAATTTTTATTTATTGTACTTAGATACAATTTGGCACAAGGCTGAATGTAGTGCTGCAAAAAAATTGATATTTTTTAAAAACTATCCCAAACTTAGCTAGACCCATTCGTGACTTATTTGTATATATTTCTGGTTCTACTTTATTACGAAGGTTTTTCTTTATTCAAAAAAATCTCCAATCTTTCTCCGAAAAGAATTAATTGAAAATTAAAAAGAAATAAAAAAAGAGATACCTGAAGAAGGCCGGAGGGCACATCGGCCGAAACGTTATATAAAGTAAGTAAAGTTGGCGACAATAGTCGAGGGTGACCCGAAGGTTCCTTTTTCGATAGCTACTACACCAAGGTGTAGGGGAGGGCGTTACTCCTTTCCCTGGATTTCTCCACTTTACCCTTGATCCCTACCTTATAATGCTGAGTGTTAAGCAAGGAGACATCAAGTACCATTTTTAAAGTCTTTGGTATGACTCGAGCTGGGATTGAACCCAGTTCTCCCGGGCCATAGGCGAACACTCTAACCATCATGACAAGACATAAATAAATATGAGGATAATAGTCCGAAGTATCGTAATCCCCCCCCCCAAAATGAGAGATACCTGAAGAAGGCCGGAGGGCACATCGTCGGAAACGTTGTACAGACATAAATAAAGATGAGGATAATAGTCCGAAGAATCGTAATACTACAACCCCCCTCCCCAAAAAAGAGATACCTGAAGAAGGCCGGAGAGCACATCGTCGGAAACGTTGTACAGACATAAATAAAGATGAGGATAATAGTCCGAAGAATCGTTATACTACAAATCCCCTCCCCCAAAAAAAGAGATACTTGAAGAAGGCCGGAGGGCACATCGGCCGAAACGTTGTACAGACATAAATAAAGATGAGGATAATAGTCCAAAGAATCTTAATACTACAAATGAAAAATTCAAAGTTTCAAAGACCTACGGTTGGGAAGAGATTTTACCGTTGGATTAATTTGGGTTGGAGATTTTACAGTTTATCAGTCTGGGGGGGGATCCTTCAACTGATCCACTGTTTTATATCAACGTTTTCCTATGAAACCCCAAATAATTGGTTATCTTCAAAATACGCAATCCCGAATTTTTCAAGGAATGCCGCCTTCAAATTAGCATCAGGAACCAGCCTCGTACGTTATTTGATCTGCTTATTCCGGGAAAATAAACTTGTTGTTTTGTAGGGGGACATGTTATTTGGTAGATATGTTTTGTCCCCCAAAATTTATGTTGGTTTGGTATATGCTTTGCTTAGTGGTATGTTATTTTTGGTTATATTTGGAAAAAGGGCACATGGAGGCAACTGCAGTGAATGAAGTAATGATATGAAACGGTGCGGACAAAAGGAACATTCAAAACAAGGCGACATAAACAAAACAAATTCATATCTTAACAATACATACAATGAAATATTTAAAACATTACTATGGTTCTAATACTGTTCGTGAAAATATACTCTGTGTGTGTGTGTGACTAACACAACTAAAAACTACAAAAAGGACTAAATGACAAAGTGTCCTATGTATGTTAACTACATATTTTTAAATGTTCGTTTCTTTCTGTGGTTCGCCGCAATTGCTGTTTTCGAGGCTGGAAAAAGTCTCACAGGCAAGGTATACTGAGGAAAGGAATGTTTGCATGGCATATACATTTTGTGGCGTTTGACGGCTACGGGTGAATATGAGAGAGTGATAGTATTCTCTTTGGAAGTCACGCTGGAGAGAGTGTGTTAGCCCTGCAAGAGAAAATGTGAAAAAGAGGAAGAGTGTTTGAAGTGGAAGTATTTATAGAAAATACGTGTCCTGGGGTAGGCTCCAAACACGTGGGACGAAATTCAAATGGGGACGTAGTTTTAAGTACTGACCACGTGGTTCTCCTGGCCAATGGTTTCCCGAGACTGAATATCTTGGTGCGTCCGCCATCTTTGTTTCGGGAACAAGTGGCATAACGCCTATTTTGATTTATAGGAGTGTAAGTCCTATAGTTTTTCATCTGAAATCTTAGATAATTTTCTTTTACAATAAACTGATTTGAGCATTTTTCAATAGGTGCATATCAGTGAATTGTTTTTAATTATAAAATGTGAAAACGTTTTTTAAACAATGAATTGAAAACTTTTAAAATAATGAATTGAAAGCAAATCAAATATGATTTCAGAAAAAAGCGTACGAGGCTGGCTCTTGCTGCTTCTATGAAGAGAGCATTCCTTAAAAATAGCTCAAAAGTTTTGGTTTGCATATCTTGAAGATAACCAAATAAGTAGCTTATGGATTTTTTTATTAAATAGTTTAGACTTCTTTCATAACGTCATAGCAGTTGTAGTGAAGGGAAATTTCGTATTTTGGTTTGGCGCGCAAATTTAATTCGACACTTAATTTCACCCAATCAGGATGACTTATCCTATTCAGCCCGGACCTTTCATTTCCGGCCAGCAGATTGGATAAGCGGCCAAACCCACTCTCTTTGGCTGGAGAACGCCGCCCCAGTGCAGGCGTCTCACTGGGGGCTCTTCTAGCAGCAGCATGGACACACGAGGGAACCCATCTAATTTATGGATTCCTTGCAAGGAATCCCAGTTGAATATAAATTAGATGCATTCAACATGCCTCACACAGGCACAACTTTATGTAACCCCAAAATTGGCTGTGTCGATCCGACGCGTAAACCCGCTCTCGACACCTAGCTCTCAACTCACCTCTGGGCCACTTTAATGGAGAAAGCGCAAACTCTCCACCAGAGACACCAAACTACATGGTGACTCTAAAATTCAATTCCTACAACTGCAACATGTCTATTGTCAAAATCCAACGAACACAATCCTTCACACGTCCGACGACACACGCTGCCATCTCAACCTTCTCAACTTCTCCAAACGCCATTTCGTCTCCTTACTCTTACTCACCACGAGTCTTGCAGCACCAAAAGCAAACCCAATATTCCATGCTGCAAATTCATAAAAATATATTTCGACCTTCGGCATCTTATCTTCTCCATCATTCTTCCTTTAATACGTAACAACAATTTGCGAAAGACCTTACACTCTTAGCGAGGAAACAACCAAACATAAACAGACATACGTTACAACCATTCCTCACTAACAACAACAAAAACTCCGGCTACTAATCATCCGCTAAACAGTTATGTTGAAAAAATTACGATGAGAGTCGTTATTGTGCAGGGAACAGCAAAATAGCCTCTCCCAAATCTAAAAATTTAAATGAAAGCTGTTTTTGATCTAAGATGTTTCAATTATTAAAAAAAAAAAAGAATTAAAATTACGCTTAGAAGTTAACTGTTTTTTTTTTTTTACGAATGATAACTGGTCTGTTTAATGATATGTGTAGGTGTTCTGGGTGTATATGGTTGTCTGTTCCAGGATTGGCACCACACACTCATAAAATATATCATGGTTAATGATGTGTGTAGGTGTTCTGGGTGTATATGGTTGTCTGTTCCAGGATTGGCACCACACACTCATAAGATATATCATGGTTAATGATGTGTGTAGGTGTTCTGGATGTATATGGTTGTCTGTTCCAGGATTGGCACCACACACTCATAAAATATATCATGGTTAAACATCATTGGGGCAATAAAACAATAAAGCCCAAATATTTTTAAAAATCCATGTGCTGTATTTATCCTACGTCCCACCAACGTACGAATATGGCACAAGGCCGTTTTTAAGGTGGGTCCTGTCGCAGGGCCGTAGCCCAACGCGATAGGCAGTTCCAAAAATGCCTCGGACCCCGTCGGCATTCCCCTTTTCGGGGCACCGGGCGATAAACCCAACCCCTCCGAAGAGGGTTAAAGCCTGGGGGGAAGGCCCCCTGAGGCCAGAGGTGATGTATCCAGTGGTGGAACACACCCGACCGAACCGTGCAGCACGCAACCACAGCCGGTCGAGAGCGCCCCACCACAGGACACAAAAGAATGCTCGCCAGGAGCGCGCCCATGTGCGTTTTCATTTACGATAAAAATCAACTATCATCCTTATTTTGATTCAATGATTTTACTCTGTGTGATATGTTTTTAAAAAATCGAAAATTCCAATTAATCAAATTATCAATTAAACATATTAATAATTATTTAAATATTTTCAAATTTCACGGACAATTAGAGAAAAATATAAATTATCATCTAACAAAAACATTTGAAAAAATGCAACATATAAATTTATTTTAATTTTTCTGCTTAGAAGACCTCTGGTTTAGGAAGGAGCGTTTAGCCCGTGTTTTTGTAGGATGATTTTAGCTGGAGAAGTTGGTTTGTTAGTAGCGAGAGAAAGTTTGTTTGTTAGCGAGGATAGGTTGTAACGTATGTGTGTTTACGTTGTGTTGTTTCTTCGCTGAGTGTTGTAAGGCCCTCGCTAAGTTTGAAAGAAATAAAAAGTAGAATGATGAAGAAGTAAGATGGCGAGAGTCGAAA
Organism: Sepioteuthis lessoniana; assembly: GCA_963585895.1. Lineage (NCBI taxonomy): Eukaryota > Metazoa > Mollusca > Cephalopoda > Myopsida > Loliginidae > Sepioteuthis > Sepioteuthis lessoniana. The sequence continues at coordinate 90,529,029 of OY757923.1, read as the reverse complement.
GGTGTTTTTAGGATAAGGTTTTTATTTGCAGCATGGAATATTGGTTTGCTTTTGGTGCTGCAAGACTCGTGAAAGGTTGTGAGTATTGAGACGAAATAGAGTTATGAGATGTTGAGAAGGTTGAGATGGCAGCGTGTGTCGTCGGATGTGTGAGGGATTGTGTTTTGGAGTCACCATGTTTTGGAGTCACCATGGTTTACGTCTGGTGGAGAGGCGTGCGTTGGTCTCCATTAAAGTGGCCAAGAGGTGAATTGAGAGCTAGCGTGTCGAGAGCGGGATTACGCGTCAGATCGACATAGCCAATTTTGGGGTGACATAAAGTTGTGCCTGTGCGAGGCATGTTGAATGCATCTAATTTATATTCAACTGGGATTCCTTGTAAGGAATCCATAAATTAGATGGATTCCCTCGTGTGTCCATGTTGCTGCTGCTGCTATTTTAGAGCCTCAGTGAGATGTCTGCTTTGGGCGGCGTTGTCCAGCTAAAAAGCATCGCTATTGAAGAACGGCTAGTGTGACGTCTGCACTGGTCGGCGTTCTCCAGCCAAAGAAACTGTGTTTGGCAGCTTACAAGATTTGGTGGCCGGAAATGAAGGTCCGGGCTGAATAGGATAAGTCATCCTGATTGGGTGAAATTAAGTGTCGAATTAAATTGCGCGCCAAACTAAAATACGGAATTTTCTTTCCCCTACAAGCGGAACTAAAAAAAAAAAAAAAAAAAAAAAGACCAATTCTATTTCTCCATTATATAATCTTAAAAATCTGAAGACTTCAAAGAAAACGACGAATTTTCTTTATTTCTTCAAGCAGCTTTAGTCTGAAAGAAAAATCGTTCGTAAATTCTTTTAAATATATTGAAATCTCGAAAAATATGCTATTATTGGAAAATTTTAATCACACATTTTTAGGTGGATTAAATAAATCTTTATTTAATTAGAATATTTCATCTTAGGCAGAAGGGTTCGAAGACTTTTAAAATACACTGTAAAATTTCTAAATGAATAAAATATTGGTAAATTGCATCAGAAGGACTTTGTTTTCGGATCTACCCAAACAAAAAAAACATAGTTTTTAAAACTCCGCTCGAAGAAGAAGAAGAAGAAGAAGAAGAAGAAGAAGAAGAAGGAGGAGGAGGAGAAGAAGAAGAAGTGAGTGACACTAAAGCCAAGTTTAGTATTTAACTTGGTAATGTTTTTAGAGGCCTTTAGTGAGCCATTAACGGTAATTCAAACAGTAAATTTAAACTGTAAGTTCCACAGCTTTCTAGGTCGGATATTGGTTCGAAAAGATAACACAGACAATAAAGTTTTTTAAAAGAGAACTTTATAGAAAAGAAACAAGAAAGAAAGTGATAGAAAAGATAAAGTGTTGCAAATTTTTAGTACAATTTGCGGGAAACTTATCTGAGAGAGTGTCCGGGAAACAAAGTTTTTTGAATTTGAGTCTTTTTCTTTTCTTTTTTGTTTTATTCATTTAATTGCGAGTCTTCTTTAAAGATCTTTTCCGCAGAATTCTCGGTTGAATTTTCTTTCAGTTGAATTTTCTTGGTAGAACTTCAGTAGTCGACTTTCATTCAATTTCACTTTTATTCCTTGGGAAGCTTCGGTCTGTTTCAATCTTTACCGGCAATTCAAGAAGCGAGTGACGAAACCCATCTGCAGGCTTAAGTTTTTCGTGTCTTTACAGTTCGGTCCCCGAATTCGTACTGAGGGTCAAATTGTAGTAATTTACAAAGATCTTTGCTTCGATGTGACACAAGGCCGAATGAATGGGGCGCCCAATGAGACTCGAACTCATTCGTGTAGGTTTGCTAGTCTAGCTTGCTAACCGTTACACCACCAGAGGTACCCCCTGAGGGTCAAATTGTAGTTTGACAAACAGAGGAAGTCACTTTTTGGTGCCGCACTGTCTCGGATTACTTCTCCATTCTCTACTCCGGCCAAATCAAATGCCGCATGTGGTCAGCTTGATATTTTTCTTAGAAATAAATTTTATTAATGAAAAATTATTTAAAAACGATCCAAAAAATATTTTGGTCGATTGTAGCAATACAAAAATATGGGGACAAAAAAATATATACATTGGTTGTCGAAAATTTACAATATAGTGTGGATGTCTCTTGGAATGTCTCGGTTTGGTCTTGTAGTCTCAGCAAGAGGTTACTCATAGCAGGGCCAGATCAAAGTACCGACACCTCAGACAGTCACCCAAGCTTATTAAAAGCTGAGGTTGTCGACAGGGCAGCATGTTATGTATTTGTGATCTATTGCTTCCTACTCATCTCAGTAATACAACTGACTCTCTCCCCCGGACATAATGGCTCGGTCCAGTCCTTGGGTTTGAGATCACTGGTACGTACAGATCAATATGTAAAATACTACTTATTGGATCAATAAATATTCACGTTGAATATAAATTAGGCAAAAAGGGAAATTCAATTAAAATTAAACGACGAATGCCATCTTGAGATTTGCTTTGATGATACGTGGTGACTTCAATAAGTTTCCAGACTTTTTTGGTAGACTCTTGTCGTAGACTCTTGAAAATTCACTATGTTATTGCTATACATCTTATGAGATGGCTGACCAATTTTTATGATTTCAGGTTCAAATGAACAGCTACAGTAGCAATTGGAATACACCCTACTAAAGCCTGATTGTCATAGCTGGTAAATTTCAAAAATGCAACCTGGACGTGAGGACACTTTAGAAGAACGATATGCAATAAAATTGTGTTTTAAACTTGAAGAAAATGCCACAGAAACGTATGGAATGCTTCAGACCGCTTTTGGAGCATCTTGCATGAATCGAGCATGAGTTTTTGAGTGGCATAAGAGATTCAAGAAGCCAGGGAGTCTGTGAGGGATGATGAGAGGTGTGGGAGGAGTAAGGAAGTCAATACACCAGAGTTGATTGGCCAAAAGGTTAGGGTTAGGGTTACTATACTGAGGCTTTAAGGGAGTTCAGGAAGACATTCCGTCGGAAAAGGCCAGCACTCTTCAAATCGGGTCAGTGGCATTTCCAGCAGGACAATGCACCAGTCGACAACTCCATCCTTGTCACAAACAATTTGACCAAGATGGGGATCAAGACAGTTCCTCATCCCCCCTATAGTCCAGACCTTGCTCCCTGTAACTTTTGGTTATTCCCTAAGCTCACAGGCTGTCGTTATGAGACAATTGAGGAGATGAAAGAGGCTGTGACGAAGGTCATCGACATGCTCACACAAGAAGACTTCCATGGGGCCTTGCAAAAGTTGTTAGAACGGTACAAGTGCATTGCAGCCGGAAGAGATTACTTCAAAGGGGACTAGAGTTTCATGTATTTACTATTAATAAAAGTGCCCATACGAAAAAAGTCTGGAAACTTATTTAATGATCCTCGTATATTTGTCTATTGAACTTTGACAGACCGATTAGTTAGGTATTTCAAAACAGTTAGAGGGAAAGATTAGAGAAATTAAGGTCAACTACTTGGTTAGAAAGAATGAGATGTGATCTTATTGAAACTTTCAAAATAGATAATAGAATTTCTAATTATGATAGACATTTTAAAATATTTCTCCTCAAACTGGAAATAGCCCAGTCGACTGTGGCTGTAGAATACACCAACAGCATCTTTAGAGAGGAGTAAAACCTTCCCAACAAGTGTCCTAGGTATGACATTGAACACTCTGAATGCTGAAGCTCTGGGGAATGGGGAGAACTCTTAAATTTATATTGTTCCCAGGTCCACTCTGACCCTGTGTGGTAACACCTGATAGGGTCCTATCTATGGGGGGAAATAGAACTGTTTCACTTATAAACTATATGCAAGCAAATTATTGGTGATTAATTGTATTGTTACTGATACATAGCAATACTTGGAACCATTAAACTGTGTGTAAACGATTAATGTTGAATAGAATAATTACTGCTAAATAGCAATACTTGAAACCACTTCACTGTGTACAAACAAATGATTAATATTGACCATAATTATTAGTGTCAGATAGGAATATTTGAAACCATGTAACTGTGTAGAAACGATTGCAATACTTGTGTGCAAAAAATTAGTTCTCATTTAAAGATGAAATTACCAACAAGCAATTCCTTTACAAATTATACGTATATCCATTTAAATGTGTGATTAACAGTAAATAGAATTATTCGTGTTTGATAGAAATGCATAAAACACTATGTGGAGGTGCCCTTGGTGTAATGGTTATCACCGTAGGAAATGGATTCGGCGACATGAGTTCAAATCCTGGACGAGACTGATTGCATTTCAGATAGCACTAATACCCTTGGGAAAGGTATGAATCCAATTATTCTCCCCCCAGCTATGGATAAATAGTAGGTCAGACTAGGTTCTTCAGCCTTGGTGAGGCAACTAGTCTAGGAGAAGGAAAACTCTGAATTCAAACTTGTTAAACTCAGCTTAAAAATTGACCTCGTGTCCTATCCTGCCCGAGTGGTGGGGTTGGTAAAAAAAGAAAAAAAGAAAAAAAGGAGGTGCCCGTGGTGTAATGGTTATCACCGTAGGATATGGACTCGGCGACACGAGTTCAAATCCTAGACGAGACTAATTGCATTTCACATAGCACTAATACCCTTGGGAAAGGTATGAATCCAATTATTCTCCTCCCAGCTATGAATAAATAGTAGGGCAGACTAGGTTCTTCAGCCTTGGTGAGGCAACTAGTCTAGGAGAAGGAAAACTCTGAATTCAAACTTGTTAAACTCAGCTTAAAAATTGACCTCGTGTCCTATCCTGCCCGAGCGGTGGGGTTGGTAAAAAAAGAAAAAAAGAAAAAAAGGAGGTGCCCGTGGTGTAATGGTTATCACCGTAGGAAATGGACTCGGCGACACGAGTTCAAATCCTAGACGAGACTAATTGCATTTCACATAGCACTAATACCCTTGGGAAAGGTATGAATCCAATTATTCTCTCCCCAGCTATGGATAGATAGTAGGTCAGACTAGGTTCTTCAGCTTTGGTGAGGCAACTTGTCAAGAAGGAAAAATCTGAATTCAAACCTGTTAAACTCCGCTTAAAAATTGACCTTGTGTCATATCCTGCCCGAGCGGAGGGGTTGGGTAAATATGATAAAACACTATGTGTGTTTCTTTGAATTGTTCGTGATACATTGATACACGAGGTGTGTAAACGAATGTTGAATTGAATAATTAGAGTTAAATTTCAATAATTGTAACCACTTCCCTATCTGTTGTAAATAAAATTAAACGTGTTTGATCGAAATACTTGATTGGTTTGGTTTGATTTCTTTGTTTTAATGGCATATCAACCGTTGTTAGTTATTCAATGCTAAAGCTATCCTTCTAGAAGAACAGTAGTGGTTGTATTTGACCCATAGCTGGGAGGATAAGGGGGTTCATACCTTTCCCAAGGGTATTTGTCCGAAAGGGAACGTAATAGCGCGACTGGAGTTCAAACTCGCGTATTACGAATCCGCAGTCCAACGCTTTACACCACGAGCACACCCCCAGAAATACTTGAAACCATTTAATTGCGAGCAAAAAATGAGCCCAGGTTCGTTTAAAAATGTTATCTACAAAATGTGCTTACGAATCATTTATATCTAATATATATATATATGAACAAGATTTGGCATTAAATAACCTACAAGGTTTGATATGCCATAAAATTCAAACAAACCAATTAAACTGGAAATTTACAGTCAGGATTTCAAAAAGACAGATTTCAAAAACTATTTACCCATTGTATTTTTTCCGAATAGAGTAATATATTTTTTTGAAAAGTCATCATCATCATATCGCGCTGGTAGCACGGATATCCCTGACCCTCTCTCACCACTCCTCCCTATCGTTCATCGCCCTAGGTAGGTCTTCAGGACAACATCCCGTATCCTCACATAGCTGCTGAATGTATGTTCGTGCTGGTCGTCCTGCTTTTGCGCGGCCATGTGTGGGGATCCAATATATATATATATATATATATATATATATATCAGATGAAAAACAACTATAGACAATTTTTCAGATTAAAGTGGATGATGTCAGAAAAAATGCTCAGATATAAAATTAAAAAAAGATTTTAAACAGATTTTGATCTGTACATAGATACTGTATTTATAGTACAGGGAGGAACGATAAAATTGTCGCCCTAGAAAAGACGACATGATTCCATTTCCGTTTAATGAAAACCGGTTTTCTTTTTTTAGTTGCAGACCATCTACTAGTTGGCCAGTTGTGTACAAATCCCAAGAGCGATAGGAGCCTTCTATCATGTCTGAAAGTGACACAATGTTCAACGAGCGAGATCGGAGATGCGCCGCTGTACAACGCATGCCTCTACCGATTCAAGTTATGACAACAGGACCATTACCAGAACCCTCAAAATGCAAATCTGGATTGCCACGAATAACAGGGACGTGCCCAGGGTGATGAAAACAAAGTTTCCGGCTACGGTTATGGTCTTTGGTGTGGTTTCAAGTGAGGGCTACATCATGCCACCTCGCATCTTCGAAGTCGGCTTGAAAGTCAACACCAAAGTGTACCTGGATGTGCTGAAGAGTGTGGTGATCCCCTGGTGCAATCAGGTGCCCGGTGGCAGACCCTGGGTGTGGCAGCAGGAATCTGCGCCGGCCCACAAGTCCAAAGAGACCCAGGCTTGGCTTCAGAAGGAGTGCTACGACTTTGTACCCTTCTCTCACTTGCCCCCTCCTCCCCCGACCTGAACCCGCTGGACTACTTCGTTTGGTCACACGTCGAGAACATCACCAACATGACCTCCCACAACACCAAAGCCAGCGTGATCGCCGCTATCCTCTGAGTATTCACCGAGCTCCCGCCGGCGCTTGTGAAAAAGGCATGCTCCCAGTTCCGGATCCGTATCGAGGCGGTGATTGAGGCTGAAGGCGGCTACATTGAATAGATGCCAGCTCTACTACATAATCAAGTTAGCTGATTTGATTTTTTCAATAAAAGTTTTCAAATAAAGCTGTAGTGTTGTTTTCTTTAGGACGACAATTTTATCGTTCCACCCTGTATATATGTTCAGTGTTAAGATTTAAAAAAGAAGTTAACGTGAGAAAAATAGTCAGAAGCGGAGATGCCCAAGGAGGCATAGCAAACAAACAAATAATAATAAAAATACTACTAAATGGTATATGCACAAACAAGAATCTGTCCTGGAAAATAAGACGCATAGCATTCTCTGGAATTTTGAGTTCATCTAATTCCGGCTTGAAGATCAGACCAAGAGAAAATAAAAAGAGAACCGGCGGACCACCAGGTGAAAAAAACAAAAACAAAAAAGAAAAAAACAAAAAAAAAAAAACAAAACAAACAAACAAAACAAAACAAAACGAAACGAAAGAAAAGTACTTAGACCTTACCTGAGAACTAAAAAAGCTATGAGTAATGCTGATGACAATTATAATTAGTGCGCTTCGAACAGTCCCAAAAGGATTAGAAAGAGGACTAGAAGAGCAGGAAATCGAAGGACGAATCGAGACCATCCAAATCACATCGTTGTTGAGATTGGTCAGAATACTGAGATGAGTCCTGGAGACCTGAGGAGATTTACTGTCACTTATACCCCATTGGTCTAAAAGGTAGAGTGTTCACCAATGGTTGGAGAGATCGGGGTTCAATCTCAGGTCGAGTCATAAAATGCCTCCTTTCTTAACACACAGCATTTCAGGGTACGGATTTAGGGTAAAGTGGAGCAAACTAGGGAATGGAGTAGACCCTCGACTATGGTCACCAACTTTACTTTTATACTCTAGTGAAACACGGGGTGTCCTCGTGGTGTAATGGTTAAAGCGATGGACTGCGAAGTCGTTGTAAGCGAGTTCGTACTCCAGTCGCGCTATTACGTTCACTTTCGGACAAATACCCTTGGGAAAGGTATGAACCCCCTTATCCTCCCAGCTATGGGTTAAATAGCTTCACTGTTGTTCTTCTAGGATAGCTTTGGCATTAAATAACCTACGAAGGTTGATATGCCATTAAACAAAGAAACCAAACCATCTAGTTAAACATCATCAGCTAACGCCGATGTGAAAAACTAGCAAGGAATAAAATACGTACACGAGTTTCAAAAAAAGACTTATATCAAGTCTCCCTTTTCAATAGCTACTAAACCGAGGTGTAGGGGAGGGTGCTACCTCTTCCCCTGGATTGCTACATTTTACGCTTGATACGTACCTTATAATGCTGAGTGTTAAGCAAGGAGACAGCTAGTACAATTTTTTAAGTCTTTGGTATGACGCGACCTAGGACTGAACCCCAGTCTCTCGGACAATTGGCGAATCCTTCCGGGCGTTAGCAAAAGCCTGTACTCTCCCTTGTATGCAAAGACTAATCCCTGTTACGATTATTTTTCTACGTAGCCGTATGGCTGGGAATTTTGAACATTTTCCCTTGTGTCAACTACCCATTAGCAAGCGTTAAAATCTGTATCGTCCAAAATGTATTTGTCGCTGCCTCCCACCAGACAGGACTTGACACAAGGTCAAAAGCCCGAAGGCCGATTAAAGTGGGGATAAAGGGGAGGGGAAGGTCAGGAACGAGCCGAGACTCGACCCTGCTAGTCATTGACCCACTAAGTGCAATGTGGGTCTAATGAGTCAAGCAGTATCACGGACCTAAATCTCGATCCGGGCACGTATGCCAGAATATAGCTTGAACTAGACCGTGAGGTCTAGTGCTTTACAATCTGTATCGTCCAAAAGAAAGCTGCAATTTTACCATTCCGTCCACATATCATTATCTTCAAATTGTGCAGATGGCACGGAATTCCCAGATCCTCTCTCCATATCCGTGCCAATCGTCCATCGCTCCTGGCTGGTCCACTAGACGACATATAGTGTCCGCACAGAGCTGATGTATGTAAATTCTTGCTTTTCGGCCAATACTGGCGCATCCATTTGTAGGTTTCTTTGTTTAATGGCATACCAACCTTTTGTAGGTTATTAAATGCCAAAGCCATTCTCCTAGAAGAACAGTAGTGGTACTATTTTACCCATAGCTAGGAGGATAAGGGGGTTCATACCTTTCCCAAGGGTATTTGCCTGAAAGTGAATGTAATAGCGCGACTGGAGTACGAACTCGCGTACTAAGATTCCGCAGTCCATCGCTTTAACCATTACACCACGAGGACACCCCCGCATCTATTTGTAGGAGTCCATGGGAGAATGTCGCTTTGGAGTTCGATGGTGGATATGAAGTAAGGGGGATAAATCCAAAGACAGGCCATCGGTACTTCGTCTGATGCTGGGCAGAGGAACCTCAAAGGTCAACGACTAGATTAAATAGTTCTGTCAGGAAACTACGGCTACTCATATGTAAGGGTGGTGTCTATTGATGACCCCCCCCCCAAAAAAAAACAAACCTCAAAACACAAATGTAATTTTTTTCACGTAACGAATAAATTAAAAAAAAAGAAAAGATCATTGAAGGAGAAAGTGGACCCGGATGTTGGACATAACAAGGAGTTTTATTTAAGGCAGGGTAGAGAAAATGTATTCACCCTAAAACAGCTAAATAAGTTCGAGTCATCTGCGACCAAGGAATCTGTCTTCAGTACCTGGGTATCATGGCTGCAATCCCCTTTCCGGTCACTCACTCCCACAATTTCCCATGACAGGATGTAACTGTCCTCTTGCTGATCAAAGGGGACCAACTCTCTATTTTTTTGTTAGGGCTGATCTAACAACAAACAACAAAACAAAACAAAAACAAAACAACTACCGAAAGATTACTATATATATATATATATATATATATATATATATATATATATATATATATGATGGCTGTCCTCTCGGTTTCGAGCGTGACCACCTCCGTTATCTCGTCCTCTCCACCTCCCCTACTCTCCCCTTAAATTGTATGTGTTCGTTGGTGACTCTTCAGGCCAGCTAAGCTACGATAGATTTTGCCACAGAATTGGCACAACCGATCAGTTTTGTTTGCAGTGACATTATTTGGGTGCAAGATCGATTTTGCACATTTACGAAGATGGCTTTTGAGATCAGCAAGAGATAGGCACAATTTTCCACATATGTCACAGTTAGCGTGGTGACTTTGTGGACCTGGTGCTAGACCCTGTCCGCCATTGCGAATCAGGCGTTTGTAAGTGCTGTACTGCATACGGCTTTCGTGAATCAGTTTCCGCCACTTACTTCTATCTGAAGCCATTTTCCCCATTGGTCCACAGATAGTCCATATATATATATATATATATATATATATATATATATATATTAGTCTGTGTATGGGGGGTTGTATGTGTGTGAGTGAATGTGGTCGTATTCCCTAACTAAATCATAAGATGCACTCAGAGATTTGAAAGTATGTTAAAATAGGACCAGTTGACTGATGACTAAAAAAATTCTTTTGGCTAAGTCAGAAATAATAGTGATGTTCCAATAAAAAAATTCATGCCGTCTTAAATCATTTTTAATAGCAGCCATATGGAGGGAGCGCTGAGGAGGGTCTTTACCGCGTCTGATTTAAAAACCAAGTTACAACCCTCACCGGAAATGCTATCAAAATGTTACGGAAGTACATCCGGTTTATGACGGGTAGGCATATGGTCCTATGCAAACCAGTCTTTGTTAGACTGTTTTAGTATATATATATATATATATATATATATATATATATATATATATTCGGGGGTCATCCGATGAATAAGGAGAATATTTTGAAAAAAGCCTAATTTTTTTGTCAGAATTTTCTTCCCATAAATGTAAACTCTGCATTATTTAAAATTGTTTTATAGCAAAAATTGTTTTAATATCGCAAATCAGAGTGTCCCAGACTTGAAAAGAGGTCTGTCATAAAATTTTTTCCGGCCGAGAAGTGCAAACAATGTGAAATTTACAGAAGAATGTGTGATGTGAACGGAGAGGCATGTTTTAGTAAAAGATGTTTACAAATGAGCTAAGCGTAGGTTTGTCACTACAAACTCGAGTAGAAGAGACAGTCTATAAGGTGGAAGCATAGCAGTCTACAGTAAAGAAACAGTTCCAAACTGAGCGGTCAGTAAAGAAGGTAATGCTGATAATACTCTGAGGCATGAAAGGATCCATCATTATTGATTTCCTTGAAAAAGGTCCAACTATAAACAGCGCTTGTAATTACAAACTCTTGAGGCATTATTTCATTTATTTATTGAGTGACGCTTATATATATATATATATATATATAAAGAAAATAAGTTGATTTTCATGCTAAATGAAATCGTTAAATTTTGTGCGAAAAAGAAACTCCCAAAATCTTTGAAATTTGAATCTGAAGTTTTGAAATGCTTGACCAATCATCTTCGTTTGTGACAGGGCTTTTTTGAAAAATTTCTTTGAATGGCAGACGATAATAATTGAATTGTTTCACAAAATTTTCAAAGATCAAAACTTATTAATAGTTTTTGAAAGCTTTTACCTCCAAGATTATAAAAAAGATTCGAATCATTGTTCCATAGCCACAATTAACGCCATATGCCAAATAGACATATAATGTTCATAACGATAGAACATATAAAGAACATAGGAATCTCGAAATTCGAAAACACATAACGGCTTCTTGTTCAGATACGAAACCTTTTTATTAACTTTGAGTTAAAGGTTTCGACATAAGGAGGAGAGACACAATCTCGCTATGCCGTCTAATTCATTTGGCCCCTATCTCGTGCGGCACCCACGGCACGCAAATTCGTCTCGCCTCAGCGAGCCCCAAAAGTCGAACCTCCTCGTTCGGTGTCTAGCTTTTAACTCTCTTAACTTTCTTCAAATTCCCAAAAAAACTCCGCGCGCTTCCGGTGCGTGACGTCACCCGTTCTTTGTCACCCGTTTCATCACCTCAGGCTATTGTGACATCTCTGAGTGGCATGTCCGCCCCGCTCGCGCGTTACCACCTACATCAAGGTTTGCACCTAACTAACCCATGTGCAGAGCCGAAAGGTTCTCAGTCTAACTAAACTCAAAGGCATGAACTGAAATCCCTTGGCCATTACGTTACATCATAGATAAATTAATCCACCGATTATCTAGTTTGGGGCTAAACTAATTATAAATAAAATGATAAGATAGACTAACCTTTAGTCAAAATTTCTAATGTTGTTTATTTTCGTCATTATTTCTATTGAGTAATTGTTTACCTTTTTGATAGAGCTGCTAGCGCTAATATAAAATTTCTTGCTGCTAGCTCAGTCGGTTGGGGCTGTAGAATACACCGACTGTATATCTATTAGTGGGGTAAGACCCCACCACCAACTAGTGTCCTGGATATGATACTAAGCAATTTGATGGCGAGACTCATGTATTGCTGGAACTTTGGGGAATGCAGAGTACCTCTTAATTGTCATTGCTACCATCTCCTCTCTGTCTCGGACAAGTAGCACCTGATAGGGTTCTATTGGTCAAATAGAACTATTTGACATTCAATTGAGTGCAAACAGATGACTTATACTAGATTGAATTGTTTGAAATAGAACTGTTTGATCATTTAACCGTATGCAAAGAAAAGACTGATAGTTGATTAAATTGTTAGTGATACGTTTATATAACATTAATTGGAACCATTTAACTTTGTTGACTTATGCTAAGCTGAATTTTTAGAAATAGAACTGATTGATCATTTAACCGTATGCAAAGAAAAGACTGATAGTTGATTAAATTGTTAGTGATACGTTTATATAACATTAATTGGAACCATTTAACTTTGTTGACTTATGCTAAGCTGAATTGTTTGAAATAGAACTGTTTTATCATTTAATTGTGTGTACCTGCTAAATATGCTTACAAATCATATATTTGTTATATATGTAAAAACAGGATTTGGTATTAAATAACCAACAATGGTTGCTGTACCATAAAACCACACCAAACTTTCATTCCTTGCTGCTGATTAATTAAGCTTCTCATTTCACATCCATATTAGCGTATAAATGTACTTTGCCTCTACATAATAACATACACATACAAAGATCTTTTACAGACACAAACTATATCATCTATTATTTAATACTAGCAAATTGCAATCAGTTTCTTTTTTGTTAATACCATGGAGAATATTAACGCTTTAACTAACATAACATTTTCTTACAAGGAATGAGACTAACTTTGGCTGTTTTTTAAAGAAAATTTTCACCCAAGTTAAAGCAATAATCTTTTTTGAATTTGTAGAACTGTGTTTTATCAAACTATTCATACAAAGCCCAGTCGGCTGGGGCCGTAGAATACACTGACTGCTTCTCTGCAGAGGGGTAAGACCCCCAACGAGTGTCCTAGATATGACTAAACAATCTGATGGTGAAGTTCTAGTAATGCTAGAACTTTGGGGAATACAGAGCACTCTTTCATTGCCATTGCTCCCAGGTCCACTCTGGCTCGGAGTGGTAGCATCTGATAAGGGTCCTATCTAGGGGTTAAATAGGACTAACGGCATACTCATGCTAAACTGGATTGTTTGACTAAACTGAATAGCTTGAAATAGTAATGTTTTTGACAATTAAACCGTACTTATATTTAAACTGCGTGCTAATACTAAATTGAATTATTTGAAATGGAACTGTTTTTTGAGATTGAATCTGTACTTACACTAAACTGGTGTGTTTAATATAGAACTGTTTTGACGTTTAACTGTGTGTAAACAAAATCTATACTCATTCTAAACTGAATTAACAGGTTAGCTAAACTGAACAGCTTAAAATAGAAATGTTTTTCACAATTAAACTGTACTTACATTTAGACGGCGTACTTATCCTAAACTGAATTGTTTGAACTAGAACTATTTTCATAAAAATGGATTTGGCTTTAAATAACCTACAAGGGTTGATATGCTATAAAACCCAAACAACCAACCAACCATTCACACACACACACACACACACACACACACACACATGTATTATTCAAGGGTTACGGTGTTTAAAGGTTGCAGTATCTATACAGAGTGTTCAATATTTGCGATGGAATTTATATAAACAGTATGAATCAAATTAAAATCATATTCAAGCTAACAGCTTCATCGTCATCAGGTAATGCTAAACACCGAGGAATCTAACTTCCATCACTTTCTGACTGTCTTTGTTTTGCTGGATTTGTGAATAAGATTTGTAGTCTGTCTCGCATGACTCAGTATTTCGTTGAACATAATACCAAGTTGAAGCAAAAGTTTTTCCTGATTTTCACTTGATTTTTGGCAATTTGTATCTCTACGTCACATTTGATCCAACCTGTTCAATGCAGAATTGTTTATTAATTTTTTCCATATCGTTGGATTGTCTTAGGTATAAACCGTGCGCGATATCATCATTTCTATTAACGAACTTTCCCCAAACCAGTAAGCACTTCCGGTAAAAATTGGCCAACCAGAGACGAGGACTGAAAAGATTTAAAATCATTTGCAACTATCCTCAATACTCAATTGCTGGTTGGACTTTCTGCGAGGAAGACGTATTTTTTGGATTACTAATAATGGATTCTTCTGGATTACCAACAAAAGCTCAAAATGGCGACAAGGATTTTAACAGTTATAAGCATTAATTGTTAATTCTTTATTTTATACCTTTGTTAAAGCCATTTTACGCTACATGTGGAAAAAAAAGCAAAAAAAAAAAAATAACGATATGGAAGGACCAGAAATTGTCAACGAACATCTAGAACAAAACTAGTTCAGATGTTTCTAGGAAGATGATACCAGCCTCGAAGACATACCACGATCAGGAACACCTTTTCTAGAGGAAGATGAGGCCTTGTTTGGGCCTTCACAAAGCATGATCAATCGAAAACTCTATAAGATCGACCTTGTAAACAGACGATGAAATACGAAGTAGCTTCAAATAAGAAATAGCTTCGAATGCGAAATAGCTTCAAATACAAAATAGCTTCGAATACGAAATAGCTTCGAATACGAAATAGCTTCAAATACAAAATAGCTTCGAATACAAAATAGCTTCGAATACGAAATAGCTTCAAATACAAAATAGCTTCGAATACAAAATAGCTTCGAATGCGAAATAACTTCAAATACAAAATAGCTTCGAATACAAAATAGCTTCAAATACGAAATAGCTTCAAATACGAAATAGCTTCGAATACAAAATAGCTTCGAATACGAAATAGCTTCAAATACGAAATAGCTTCGAATACGAAATAGCTTCGAATACGAAATAGCTTCGAATGCGAAATAGCTTCAAATACGAAATAGCTTCAAATACGAAATAGCTTCGAATACAAAATAGCTTCGGATGCGAAATAGCTTCGAATACGAAATAACTTCGGATGCGAAATAGCTTCAAATACGAAATAGCTTCAAATACGAAATAGCTTCGAATACGAAATAACTTCGGATGCGAAATAGCTTCGAATACGAAATAGCTTCGAATACGAAATAGCTTCGAATACGAAATAGCTTCAAATACGAAATAGCTTCAAATACGAAATAGCTTCGAATACGAAATAACTTCGGATGCGAAATAGCTTCAAATACGAAATAGCTTCGAATACGAAATAGCTTCGAATATGAAATAGCTTCAAATACGAAATAGCTTCGAATACGAAATAGCTTCGAATACGAAATAGCTTCGAATATGAAATAGCTTCAAATACGAAATAGCTTCAAATACGAAATAGCTTCAAATACGAAATAGCTTCGAATACGAAATAACTTCGGATGCGAAATAGCTTCAAATACGAAATAGCTTCGAATACGAAATAGCTTCGAATACGAAATAGCTTCGAATACGAAATAACTTCGGATGCGAAATAGCTTCGAATACGAAATAACTTTGGATTCGAAAGAGCTTCGAATACGAAAATATTGTGAGATGAGAGGATAGCACATAGAACACAAAGAAATATACCACGGAATCGTTTTCCAATCTTGCAAAATTTAGGAGTGCGTATTATAACATGAGAAGTGAATACTAACTTTTTTCGGCGACGTCCATCGTCCTATTCGAGACGGAATGACCGAAAGTAAGTTATATCTATGATTCAAACTAACTAATGTACGACCAACATTTGGTTTATACTACTATAGAAATAGTAAATGGAATGCGTATTTCATTTATAATTTGTTTTTCTTTTGCAAATTTATTTTTGCCAAAAGTTTGTCACATTTTCGTGTGAACATTTCCTCGCCTTTTGCTTTTTGATACTGAGTAACTTTTATGTCCTGAAACATCGCATTAACTATTTTCATTTTTAGTTGATACAAACCGGATAAAACGTTGAAAAAAAATGTTCATAAATTTTCAATTTAGCTGCAACTAATTCCAAAAAGACAATGCACATTATCCACGAAAGAGATGTTCTTTCCAGAATTTCTTAGCCGAAAGATAGGGTTGCGTATTATACACGAATGTGTTTTACACACGGTTAATTAAGGTATAATCTGACATCTCTACACGTTTATATACATATTTACCAACCCCTCTGCTCGGGAAGGATATGACACAAGATCAACTTTTAAGCGGAGTTTAATAGGTTTGAATTCAGAGTTTTCTTTCTCCTAGACTAGTTGTCATACGAAGGCTGAAGAACCTAGTCTGCCCTACTATTTACCCATTGCTGGAGGGAGAATAACTGGATTCATACCTTTCCCAAGGGTATTAGTGCTATGTGAAATGCAATCAGCCTCGTCCAGGATTTGAACTCGTGTCGCCGTGTCCCTTTCCTACGACGATAACCGTTACACCACGGGCACCTCCTGTACACGTTTATATATGCCAGCACTTTGTTTATGTGTTTGGATGGTTTCTTTGTTTAATGGCATATCAACCTATGTAGGTTATTTAATGCCAAAGTTATTCTTGAAGAACAGTAGTGGTACTATTTAACCCATAGCTGGGAGAATAAGGGGGTTCATACCTTTCCCAAGGGTATTTGCCCGAAAGTGAATGTAATAGCGCGACTGAAGTACGCACTCGTTTACTACGATTCCGCCGTCCATCGCTTTAACCATTACATCACGAGGACACCCCCTTCCATTCATGTGTATATCTGTGTTTAAACGAAGAAAGCTTGTTGCACAGGGTGGAATTGTGTGAAGCAAAAATTTCAGAAAACATCAGAGAGAATTTTTCCTATGGAGATAAGAACTTTATTCATTTACTTATTGATTAAATATTCAAATATACAAATCTATTCTGCTACAGACACACAACACATATGGCTTGTTCTTCTGTGCGCACGACCGGCAGCTCATCTGTTTATTCATAGGCTGGCTTGTCTTTTTGTAGGTATCTTTTTTTTACATTCGTTTTTCTTCTTTTCTTTTTTTTTTTTTCTCTTTCGTGAAGATCAGTCATGGTCTGACGCGAAAGAAATGACGAAGAAACCATCGCCAAAGAAAGCAAAATAGTGGATGCGAATTTCCGGTATTTTCCCGCCAGATACTCCCCAGGGTCGTGATCCAAGCTGGGTGCGGTCAAATTAGTGAAAATCCAGAGCAAGAACATAGATAAGTTACTCGATAGGCACACACACACACACACACACACACACACACACACACACACACACACACTCATTGTCACCAAACCGCTTACTTGCTCAATTTGCAACAATGTTTCCCCCACCCCCCCAAAAACACCTAAGAGCGTACAACCGCTCAAATCTGTGTATTCAATCTAATACCATACTCAAATGCAATTGGACTACCATGATATATATATATATATATATATATATATATATATATATATATATATATATATATATATATATATATATATATATAAACACCTGAATATACATATATATATAAAACACCCGAAATATATATATATATATATATATATATTTAATACACCTGAAAGTATTATTGGCTGAAGATTGTTGAACGTAAAAATTTTATTTGCAATACGTGGTATAAATTTTTATATCTGTAAACACATACACAGTCATACACACACAGATATTTACACACACACACACACACACACACACACACACACACACACACACATATATATATATATATATATATATATATATATATATATATATATATATATCATACGTCTCTAAATGCATAGATAGGTTGGCAGCCTAAATGAATTTTTCTGACAATGGTTATTTTTGATATTCTTAATATAATCTCCTTTGCACCAAATCTATCTATCTATCTATCTATCTATCTATCTATCTGTGTGTGTGTTTGTGAGTGTATGTAGGTGTGCGTGTGTGTATGTGAGTCTGTGTGTGTGTGTCTCTCTCTCTCTCTCTATATATATATGCATGCATGAGTGTATGTGTCTATACAGAAATATGTGTATGTGTGTATATATATAAATATGTTTGATGTATGTGTTTGTACGCATTTGGTTTCTTTGTTTAACGGCATATCAACATATGTGGGTTATATAATGTCGAAGCTATCCTTGCTGAAGAACAGTGGTGATACTATTTAATCCATAACTTGGGAGATACCTTTTCCAAATTTTCTTATTCCGAAAGTGAACGTAAGAGCGTGACTAGGGTTCGAACTCTCTTAATACGATGTCACATCCCAGCAATTTAGTCACTACGTGACATGAATTCCCTCAGCTATCTATCTATCTATCTATCTTAGTCTGTTTCCTTATCTATCTATCTATCAATCTATCTATCTATCGATCGATCTATCTATCTATCGATCTATCTTAGTCTGTTTCCTTATCTATCTATCAATCTATCTATCTATCTATCGATCTATCTATCTATCGATCTATCTTAGTCTGTTTCCTTATCTATCTATCTATCTATCTATCTATCTTAGTCTTTTTCCCTATCTATCTATCTATCTATCTATCTATCTATCTTCGTCTGTTTCCCTATCTATCTATCTATCTTAGTCTTTTTCCTTATCTATCTATCTATCTATCTATCTTAGTCTGTTTCCTTATCTATCTATCTATCTATCTATCTTAGTCTTTTTCCCTATCTATCTATCTATCTATCTATCTATCTTCGTCTGTTTCCCTATCTATCTATCTATCTATCTATCTTAGTCTTTTTCCTTATCTATCTATCTATCTATCTATCTTCGTCTGTTTCCTTATCTATCTATCTATCTTCGTCTGTTTCCCTATCTATCTATCTATCTATCTATCTATCTTAGTCTTTTTCCTTATCTATCTATCTATCTATCTATCTTAGTCTTTTTCCTTATCTATCTATCTATCTATCTATCTATCTATCTATCTATCTATCTATCTATCTTCGTCTGTTTCCCTATCTATCTATCTATCTATCTATCTATCTATCTTAGTCTGTTTCCTTATCTATCTATCTATCTATCTATCTATCGAAGTACGTGTTATATAATTGTCGAGGTTTTTTTTATGTCATCATTTTTCGTTTTTGTATATCTTACCTTTCGGTTTAGTTAGGATAAGAACCTTTCGGCTCAGTGCATGGGTTAGTTAGGTGCAATTATTAACGCAGGTGGTCACGCACGTGCGCGGGGAGGATGTGTTATTCACAGATGTCACAATAAGGGCCCCAGAGAGGAAATGTGACCGGGCGAGGTGAATGACGTCATACCCGGAAGCGTGAACTGAGGATTTTGGGATTTGAGAAAAGCAAAGAGTTGAGTTTTTGCTGCCGAACGAGAGAGTTGAGATTCAGAGCTGGGCGAGTCCAGACGACTTTATGCGCTACGGGCGCTGCGCGTTGGTTGGGTTGAGAGCTGACGATGTAAAAGCAGTCAGCATAGAAGGATTGTGTGTCTCTCTCCTCATGTCGAAAAACCTTTAACTCAAAGGTAATAAAAAGTTTCGTACCTGAACTAAGAAGTCGTAGTGTTTCATTTCGGATTCCCTATGTCTATTTCACACATCCGTGTATTATGGGTATGTTACATATATATATATATATATATATATATGGATTATGCTAAATTTCTGAAAAATATTTTTTGATTGAATTAAATTATATGGTAGCCTCTACTCACTAATATTTGCAAACAAACAAACAAACAAACAAACAAAGCAACAAATTTTGTTCAATTATATGAGTAGTTCCTTCTAAAGATTATGTTTATATAAAATCTATAAATTTTTGGTGTGTGTGTGGGGGTGTCCTTGTGGCACAGTGGCTACCCAGCTGGACTATGACTATCTTAGTAAGCGATTTCGAACACCAGTCGCGCTATTATGTTCACTTTCGAACTAATACCCTTGAGAAAGGCATGAACCCACTTATCTTCAAGTTACGGCTTAAATAGTACAATTGCTGTTCTTCTCAATGGATGGCTTCGGCATTAAATAACCCACGAAGGTTGATAGGCCATTAAACAGAGAAACCTACCCGAACTAAACCAATAATCCTGTTTCCAAGCTTTCCCCCAGGAATTAAGCCAAGAGAACATTACTAGATACCTCGTTATATTGAAAATTTGGTTCTTTTTGTGTTTTTGTGGCTTCATATTTTCTGGTAACTATATGAAAGCTTTCCGAGATATTTTTGGGGCTTTTATTTCTTTTTTATGTTTTTCTATTTAAAGGTTAAGAATTCTTGAATATTTATAGCGTATTTCATCTAACATCAGGGCCCCAGACGAACGTTTTTCACCACTTTCTCGATACTATACCGAAAAACAATTTTAACTGTCCAGAAATCAAAATGCTTGTTTTTAGGAAATGAATGATACTGATTTTGGTTTATTTAGTCTTAAAATTTGGATCTCCAATTTTTATTTATTAATTTTTTTTATTTTTAGAAATAATGACACATCGGTTAAACAACGGTTAAGAAGAAGAAGAAGAAGAAGAAGAAGAAGAAGAAGAAGAAGAAGAAGAAGAAGAAATAAATAAAGGATAGGCTATCGATCATATGGAAATCAGACCTGACCGATAAAATGAAACGCAGTTTCTTCTAAGCAGCGGTCGTATCGATACTACTGTATGAATGCACTACTTGAACGCTAACTAAACGGCTGGAGAAGAAGTTAGACGGCAAATACACAAGAATGCTGCAAGCAATATTGAACAAGTCCTGGCGGCAACACCCCA
The DNA here is from genome assembly GCA_963585895.1 of Sepioteuthis lessoniana. Classification (NCBI taxonomy): domain Eukaryota; kingdom Metazoa; phylum Mollusca; class Cephalopoda; order Myopsida; family Loliginidae; genus Sepioteuthis; species Sepioteuthis lessoniana. The sequence continues at coordinate 90,508,058 of OY757923.1, read as the reverse complement.
CAAGACACCAACTATACGGCTACCTGCCTCCCATCACGGAAACTATCCAAGTTAGACGAACCAGACATGCAGGACACTGCTGGAGAAACAGGGACGAGCTGATAAGTGATTTACTCCTATGGACCCCCACATATGGCCGGGCAAAAGCAGGATGACCAGCTCGAACATACATTCAGCAGCTCTGTGAGGATACGGGATGTAGCCCTGAAGACCAGAGGCGATGAACAATAGGGAGAAGTGGCGAGAGAGGGTCAGGGATATCCGTACTAGCGGCACGACATGATGATGATGACCTGAAGAAGTAAATAATAATATGGGACTTTAACATACACACGGATCACCTAATCTCGGCCAGAAGACCAGATCTTATAATAATCAATAAAAAAAAAAGAGAACTTGCAAAATTGTCGACATTGCTGTTCCGGCTGACCACAGAATAAAACTGAAAGAATGTGAAAAGAAGGATAAGTACCTCGACCTTGCTGGGGAATTGAAGTAACTAGTGAACGTGAAAGTGACAATTATACCAATTGAATTGGTGCGTTTGGAATAGTAACTAAGGGATTATTAAAGGGACTGGAGAACTTGAAAGTAGACGGACGAGGGTAGACCACCCAAACTATTACATTATTGAGAACGGAAAGGTTCGGTTTCCCCAACAAATACTCTTATGTCTCCTGGATACCAGGATACGGTGAATTTCGCGTGCTAATTAATATTTCTGCACTTGGAAAATCTGAGAGAGTAAAGTTATGATAATTTTTAGTAAAGGGAGAAAAAGAAAACGTGAAACTCTGCCCAATCAAATTGTGGTTTACTTCGTGATCACCAAATTCAGATGTTGGGTTGGTGAGCCTACATCTCAATGAATTACACACTAATAAAAGCTGACAGCACTTGAAAGATTATTGTTGTATAGGGGCATAATGAAGAGACAATAACGCTTTCGTTTATAAAAAATATATGTCTCTCTTTATTGTCACCAGAGGTCGAAATTGGCTGTATGTGTGAGAGTGAAACAGAGACGAAGGACTCAGACACAGACTGACGAAGGACTGCTAATGTTATACAATTAAGGAATGATTTTTTATTTTAATCCTTTTTCACTAATTATATTTTATCATTCAGATTGGTTGGGCTTTGAACTATTCGGGTTAAGAGTTCAGGTGAGTAGTCAATTGTTGCAGTTTACACTCGCGTGCAAAGGATATGACAATCACCATTGTCATAATAAACCCCAGACAGTAAATGGGGCTGGAGTGTGTCATGCCCAGAATAGATGGGCTGCGAATTTGGAAGATTTTGAAAAAGATTCAGTTGAGTTCCAACCATGGTATTGAGATGTTGGGGTCCGACCCTGGTATTGAGAAGTCCGATCTTGCAGTTGAGGATTTGAGATTGGACCATGCATGCAGACAACTGAGTTTCTGCCATTGGGGCAGGGAATTGAGTTTTCTACCGTTGCAGTGGCGATTAAGTTTTTCGGGTCTCGACCAGCGAAGATGAATTGAGAACAAACATCACGAGATGTGCCGAACGTAGGGGGTGTTGTCAGTATAGTATGATTACGAAAGACTTTTAAGAATTGTCTCTCTCCTCGTGTCGAAGAACCGAAGTCAGATGTTAATAAAACGTTCGTACTTGAACAACAGAGTCCGCCTGTGTTTTTGCATATGTACGTGGTGCCTTCAATAAGTTTCCAGACTTTTTTGTACATGCATTTAAAATTGTCGTAGACTCTTGAAAATTCACTATGTTATTGCTATACATCTTATGAGATTACTGACCAATTTTTATGATTTCAGGTTCAAATGAACAGGTACAGCAGCAATTGCAATACAGCTTACTAAAGCCTGATTGTCACAGCTGGTGAATTTCAAAAATGCAATCAGGACGTGAGGACACTTTAGAAGAATGTTATGCAATAAAATTGTGTCTTAAACTTGGAAAAATGCCACAGAAACGTATGGAATGCTTCAGACTGCTTTTGGAGCATCTTGCATGAATCGAGCATCAGTTTTTGAGTGGGATAAGAGATTCAAGGAAGGCAGGGAGTCTGTGAGGGGTGATGAGAGGTGTGGGAGGAGTAGGGAAGTCAATAGATCAGAGTTGATTGGCCAAAGGGTTAGGGTTAGGGTTACTATGTAGAGGTTTTAAGGGAGTTCAGGAAGAGATTCCTAGGGAAGAGGATAGCACTGTTCAAATCGCGTCAGTGGCATTTCTACCAGGACAATGCACCAGTCCACAACTCCATCCTTGTCACAAACAATTCGACCAAGATGGGCATCAAGACAGTTCCTCAGCCTCCCTATAGTCCAGACCTTGCTCACTGTGTCTTTGGGTTATTCCCTAAGCTCAGATACTGTCGTTTTGAGACAGTTGAGGAGATGAAAGAGGCTGTGACGAAGGTCATTGACACGCTCACACAAGAGGACTTCCATAGGGCCTTGCAGAAGTTGTTGGAACGGTACAACAAGTGCACTGCAGCCGGGGGAGATTACTTCGAAGGGGACTAGAGTTTCATGTGTGTACTATCAATAAAAGTGTCCATACGAAAAAAGTCTGGAAACTTATTTAATGATCCTCGTAATTTAAAAATGAGATTATCAACTAACTATTATTCACTTACAAATGTACGTATGACCATTTAACTGGGTGCAAACAAATGACTGATGATAAATTAAACTGTTAGTGTTACATAGCAATATGCCATAAAACACAACCACAACCATCCAGTTTATACTGGTGTTTTTAAATTCAATGATATCTCTCCACGTCTCCAGGACTTCTCTAAGTATTCTAGTTTTATTTTTTAGAAAGAGCTGTGGTCTGGTTTATCTTGATTCTTCTTCTCATATCCAGTTCCCTTAGTCTTTTTTCAAGGCCTTTGGGGGCCGTTCCAAGTGCACTAACTACAACTAGTATCATTGTCACTTTCATGTCCATCGGATTTTTCGGTTCTCCGGTGTTTGTCCATCTTTTCGCTTTTTTATTTTTTAAATCTTGAATCCAAGCGATTTGTCGGTTTGTTCAAGTACTTATTAGCTGTGTGTATGTGTGTACGTTTATGTATGTGTGCGTGTTTGTGTATGTGTGTGCGTGTGTATGTGTGTGAGTGTGTGTATGTGCGTGCGTATGTTTATATGCGTGTGGATAGAAAGATAGATAAAGAGAGAGAGATAGACAGACAGACAGACAGATAGTTTGTTGTTGTCGAAGATAGACAGAGAGAGAGAGAGTGAGAGAGAGAGAGAGAGTGAGAGAATGAGAAGTATACAGAGATAAAGAGATTGACAGAAGTAGGTGCCAAAAATTCGATACAGAATCCACCCCACTCAGCCTTCGGTCAGTGTTTCTTTGTTTGCCTTTATTTATCCAAAACACACGGTTGCTAACAAAGCGGACAAAATACAAAACAAAACAAAAAAATCAAAAATGTGGGAGATGCCGATAAAATGGCGGCGTCTCGCGAATAAATCGCGCCGTTCTTCTGAATTGACAATGTAGACAAAATTCCGACGTGGTGAGTTTGACAATTCCCGCTCTGTATGGAAGGACCATTGTGTAATCTGCATTTTTTCCCACTATTTTTCTTTTTTCGCTTTATACATTGTTCGCAATCTTAACCTTCCAATCAAATGTGAAATATCGCTTAAAGAAGTGAAACATTCCCCCCTTTTTTTGCCTAATTCAGACATTTTTCAGGTTTTTGTTTTTTTTTCTATTTGATTTTCGTCAATACTTTAATTTCTGTCTTCATATTATTTTCCCTTTCTTTCTTTCTTTCTTTCTGTCTGTCTATTTATTCTTTTTTCTTTTTTACTTATCATTTCTTTCTTTCTTTCTTTCTTTCTTTCTTTGTCGTAACTTTTCATTATTTCTTTCGTACCTGATTTCATTCGATTTTAATTTTTCGTATAAATACTTTTTCTTCTTTCTTACATTTTGAATTTTCCTTCCTTTCTTTCTTTTTACCATCCTTCCTTATTAATTCTTTTTTTCTTCTTTCTTACATTGTTTTTTACTTTCTTCCTTCTTTTACGTTTCTTTCTTTCTTTCTTTCTTTCTTTGTCGTAACTTTTCATTTTTTTTCTTTTGTACCTCATTTCATTCGATTTTAATTTTTCCTATGAATACTTTTTCTTCTTTCTTACTTTTTGTATTTTCCTTCCTTCCTTCCTTCCTTCCTTCCTTCCTTCCTTCCTTCCTTCCTTTCTTTCTTTCTTATTAATTCAGTTTTTCTTTTTAATTCTTTCTTTCTTTCTTTCTTTCTTTCTTTCTTTCTTTCTTCAACGAAACTTCTGATTTTTTTCTTCATACTTTATCTTATTCGAATTTCATTTTTTTTTCTTAAAGTTTTGTATTTTTCTTTCTTTCTTTCTTTCTTTCTTTCTTTCTTTCTTTCTTTCTTTGTAACTTCTCATTCTTTCTTTCATATTCGTACATGTAACTATTCTAAATACAACTAATTTGTTCATATTCGTACATGTAACTATTCTAAATACAACTAATTTGTTGTATCAAACATTCCTATCAAATACTAATAATTTCTACAGTTTCTCGTATTTCAAGCAATAATATGGCTTTAAGTAAATAACAATAATAATAATAATAATGAAATACAAACAGATCACCAAATCTCAGCCAGACGACTAGATCTTATAATAAGTAAATAAAGTTGGCGACCTTAGTCGAGGGCGACCAGAAGGCTCCCTTTTCAATAGCTACAACACCGAGGTGTAGGGGGAGGGCACTACTCCTTTCCCTGGATTTCTCCACTTTACCCTTGATACGTACCTTATATTGCCGAGTGTTAAGCAAGGAGGTATCACGTACCATTTTTAAAGTCTTTGGTATGACGCGACCTGGGATTGAATCCAGGTCTCCCGGATCATTGGCGAACACTCTACCCACTAGGCCAATGAGCCGGTTATAGATCTTATAAATATCAATAAAAAAAAGAGAGAACTTGCAGAATTTTGAACTTTGCTGTTCCGGCTGACCACAGAGAGAAATTAAAAGAATGTGAAAAGAGGAATAAGTGCCCGGACCTTGTTAGGGAATTGAAAAAAACTGTGGAACATGAAAGTGAATAATTATACCAATCGTAATCGGTGCTCTTGGTACAGTCACCAAAGGTTTGGTACAAGGACCGGAAGACTTGGAAATAACAGAATGGGTGGAGACTGTCCAAACTATAGCATTATTGAGAACGGCCAGAATGGTAAGAAGAGTCCAGGAGACTAGAAGAGACTTGTTGTTACTCAAACTCCAGTGAGAAACCATCAGCTAACGCTTGTGTGAAAAACTCGAAAAGGAGTTAATAATAATAATAATAATAATAATAATCGTTTGTAAACAGTTATTGCATTACGTAAATATTCTTAATATTTGTAATTTATTCAGGGTTATATGGTCTCAAGTATTTAAAGCAATTATTGTTGCGTAGTCAGATACACGAATATGGCCATGTGCAAAATAGACATATAATGTTCATTACTATAGAACATATAAAGAACATAGGAATCTCGAAATTCGAAAACACGTAACGACTTCTTGTTCAGGTACGAAACCTTTTTATTAACTTTGAGTTAAAGGTTTCGACGTAAGGAGGAGAGACACAATCTTCTATGCTGTCTTATTCATTTGGTCCCCAACTCGAGCGCCCCCACCATAGGGCGCAAGTTCGCCTCGCGTCTGCAAGCTCCAAAAGTCAATCCTTCTCGTTTGGCGTCTAATTCTCGACTTTCTTTCTTCAAATTCTCACACAAACCTCCACACGCTTCCGGTGCATGACGTTACCCGCACCCTGTCACCGCGTTTCGTCTCGGACTATTATGACATCTGGGTAACACCTCCATCCATGGAAAAGATATTAATCTAATTATTCTCCGTCCCGCTATGGGTAAATAGTAGGGTAGAATGGGCTCTTTAGCCTTGGTTAGGAAACCAGTCTAGGAGAAGGAAGACTGAATTCAAACGCTTAAAAATTGATCTTTGGTCACACCCTGCTCGTGCGGAGGGGTTGGGTAAATTTAAACGAGTGTAGGTTCTGTGGTAACAAAGATGAAACGATTAAACATATAATAAGCGAATGTAGCAAACTAATGCAAAAGGAGTACAAGACTAGACATCACTGGGTGGGAAACGTTATCCACTAGGAATTGTACAAAAAATTGAAATTTGACTATACTATCAAATGTTATTTGCACAAACCAGAATCTGTTCTCGAGAGGGAGATTCGTAAAATTCTCAGTTAGTTTGAGATGCAAACGGATCACCAAATTCCAGCCAGAAGACCAGACCACGTGTTGAATAATAAGAAAAAGAGAACTTGACCTCAAGAGCGCTTTGCCGCTGTTGTGTTTGTGTTATGCCGAGCGGTGCATTTGTTGAATGGACATAATCACCAAGAAGTTTTTAGGTCACTACTCTACATATGGAATTTTTGGAAAATGGAGAGAGAGAGATAGAGAGAGAGGTATACACGTATTCAGTGTCAGACCGCCGTCTTGAATTGTCCCCTTGCCGTCAGTGGTCACGAGGCATGCTCCCATTTCCAGTGGGATAACTCTTAATTAACCTTTGAGTTATCTCCTTTCTTGTTACTTCCAGCATCCGCAGACCACAGAGTGGAAAATAAAGCAAGTGAAAAGATAGACGTGTACTTGGACCTTGCCAGAGAACTAAAAAAGCTTTGAAATATGAAGTTGACAGAGATACCAGTTGGTGCGCTTGAAATGGTCCCCAAAGGTTTGGAAAGAGGACTTGAAAAATTGGAAACCAGAAGAAGAATCCAGACAACAGTATTGTCGAGATCGGCCCAAATACAGAGAAGAGTCCCGGACACCCGAGGAGATTTGCTGTCACTTAGATTCAGTGAACGACCCCTAGATGGCGCTAGTATAAAAAAAAATCGCAAGGAGTACAGTAACGATGATTACAACGATGATAATGTAACATACTGACCCTCGACCGAGCTGTCAATTAAGAGATGCACCTGTGTAAATAACAGGTGCATCCGGTCGAAGATGTCGGGGTATCACCTTGACCTGTGGACATGGTTGAACTCGGTGCAGATGGGTGCACCCACAGGAAGCAGGTGGGTGTCAAACAATTATATAACTAGGTGCCACAGACGGCTTGGGTTAGTTGGAGTTCGAGTCAGTTCGAGTTCAATTCCAGTGGCAGTTGGGGACAAGATGCCGTAGTGAGAGCCAGCACCAGACAGAAGGCTTGCAGCCCTCAGTGACCCCCGGTTGAGCAGCCCAGCAAGAATGAGAAAGAAGTGCTGCTATGGTCAGAGGAACTTGGGGTCAATATGTAGCAGTCTGTTCCCGTCTCCAACTCACCTCTCACACACAACCAACATCAACCCTTTCACAACCCTTTCGAGAATAAAGTGTGAGAGGTAAATTTTTCTAAAGAAGTGTGTTTGTTCGTCATTATTGTTGATTATGTTTCCGCATATATATGTATACGTATAGTTGTATCATGGCTATACAACAATAATTATTTATAAAAGATTATTATTTTTTTCTACTTTTTTGAGAGTTTTTCATACCAGCGTTAGCTAATGGTCTTTCACTGGAGTTTGAGTGACAGCATGTCTCCCCAAGTCTCCAGGACTCTTCTCAGCATTCTGGCCGATCTCAATAATGCAGTTGTTTGGATGGTCTCCATTATTATTATTATTATTATTATTATTATTATTATTAACTCATTTAGAGTTTTTCACATCAGTGTTAGCTGGTGGTTTTTCACCGGAGTTTGAGTGACAGCAAGTGTCCTCAAGTCTCCAGGACTTGTCTCAGTATTCTGGCCGTCGTCAGCAATACTGTCGTTTGGATAGTCTCTACCCGTCCGCCCACTTCTAAGTCCTCCAGGCTTTTTAATAATACTTTAGTTATTGTGCCTAAAGCACCAATCACAATTGATACAATCGTTACTTTCATGTTCCACAACTTTTTCAATTCTCTAGCAAGGGCTAGGTATTTATCCTTCTTTTCACATTCCTTCTGATTTATTCTGTGGTCAGCCGGGACAGCAAAGTCGACAATTTTTCAAAATTATCTTTTTTTTTTGTTGATTATTATAATGTCTGGTCTTCTGGCAGGGATTAGGTGATCCGTTTGTATGTTAAAGTCCCATAGGAGTTTATGCGTGTAATTTTCTAGGACAGGTGCAGGGTTGTGCATATACCATTTATTAGTAGGGTCGAATTTAAATTTCTTGCACATTTCCCAGTGGATCACCTTGCTAACCCAGTCATGTCTCGCCTTATACTCCTTCTATGCTTTATTTTTATTATTATTTATATTATTATTATTATTATTCATTAGAGTTTTTCACATCAGCGTAAGCTGTTGGTCTTTCGCTGGAGATTGAGTGACAGCAAGTCTCCTCAAGTCTCCAGGACTCTTCTCAGAATTCTGGCCGTTAGTAAGATAAAAGAAAATATTTTTTCTCAAGGATAGGGACTCAAGCACATTAGGACAAAGAAAGGTTTTGTGTCAACATTCGTGGGTTATTTAATGCCATTACCACCATTGTAGAAGAACAGTAGTGGTACTATTTAATCCCCATAGCAGGGAGAATAAAGTGGTTCATGCCTTTCCCAAGGAAATTAGTCCTAAAGTGAACGTAATGACATGATTAGAATTCGAACTCATTTACTACAGTGTCCTTGTTCAGCACGTTAACCACTACACCACGGGGGACATCTTGTGAACTTTGGGTTTTGAAAAGTTCCTTTGTTTGTTATATAGGTTTCTGCTGTCCTTATATTTTACTATACCAGGCCTGGAGGACGTCAGATGATAATTTTTGGCTTCTTTCTGTATAAATATCTAGGGATTACGATTTTGCTTAGATATCAAGGGATCATGATTTTACTTAAATATCTTGGGATCAATATTTTGTTTGAATATCTAGGGATCCAGGTTTTCCTGAAATATCAAGGGATCATGATTTTACTTAAATATCTTGGGATCCAGATTTTGCTTAAATATCTACGGATCAGGGTTTTGGTTAAACATCGAGGGATCATGATTTTACTTAAATATCTTGGGATCCAGAGTTTGCTTAAATATCTAGGGATCAGGGTTTTGCTTGAATATGAAGGGATCATGATTTTACTTGAATATCTTGGGATCAGGATTTTGCTTAAATATCTAGGGATCAGGGTTTAGCTTAAATATCAAGGGATCATGATTTTGCTTAAATATCTAGGGATCCAGATTTTGCTTAAATATCTACGGATCAGAGTTTTGCTTAAATATCAAGGGATCATGATTTTGCTTAAATATCTAGGGATCCAGATTTTGCTTAAATATCTTCGGATCAGGGTTTTGCTTAAATATCTAGGGATAATAATTTTACTTATATTTCTTGGGATCATGATTTTGCTTAAATATCTAGGGATCAGGGTTTAGCTTAAATATCAAGGGATCATGATTTTGCTTAGATATCTGGGGATCCAGATTTTGCTTAAATATCTAGGGATCAGGGTTTAGCTTAAATGTCAAGGGATCATGATTTTACTTAAATATCTTGGGATCCAGATTTTGCTTAAATATCTAGGGATCAGGGTTTTGCTTAAATATGAAGGAATCATGATTTTACTTGAATATCTTGGGATCAGGGTTTAGCTTAAATATCAAGGGATCATGATTTTGCTTAGATATCTGGGGATCCAGATTTTGCTTAAATATCTAGGGATCAGGGTTTTGCTTAAATATCTAGGGATCAGGGTTTAGCTTAAATGTCAAGGGATCATGATTTTACTTAAATATCTTGGGATCCAGATTTTGCTTAAATATCTAGGTATCAGGGTTTTGCTTAAATATGAAGGGATCATGATTTTACTTGAATATCTTGGGATCAGGATTTTGCTTAAATATCTAGGGATCAGGATTTAGCTTAAATATCAAGGGATCATGATTTTGCTTAAATATCTAGGGATCCAGATTTTGCTTAAATATCTACGGATCAGGGTTTTGCTTAAATATCTAGGGATAATGATTTTACTTATATTTCTTGGGATCAAGATTTTGCTTAAATATCTAGGGATCCGGGTTTAGCTTAAATATCAAGGGATCATGATTTTGCTTAGATATCTGGGGATCCAGATTTTGCTTAAATATCTAGGGATCAGGGTTTTGCTTAAATATCAAGGGATCATGATTTTGCTTAGATATCTGGGGATCCAGATTTTGCTTAAATATCTAGGGATCAGGGTTTTGCTTAAATATCAAGGGATCATGATTTTACTTGAATATCTTGGGATCCAGATTTTGCTTAAATATCTAGGGATCAGGGTTTTGCTTAAATATCAAGGGATCCTGATTTTGCTTAAATATCTATGGATCAGGGTTCTGCTTGAATATCAAGGGATCATTGTTGTATTATACTAATATGATATACAAAGCGGAAAAATAATCAAACATAATTTACGAACTTCAATGAACGAACAAACACACTTCTTTATAAAAATATGTATCTCTCACACTTTATTCTCGAAAGGGGGGGTTGTTGTGTGTGAGAGATGAGTGGAGACAGGGACAAACTGCTATATTGACCACACTTCTTCTCCTGACCATAGCAGCACTTCCTCTGTGCTTTGGGTGGTGCTGCTCAACCGGGGGTCGCTGAGACCCACAGTCTGTAAGCTGGCCCTCACTCTGGCCTTTCTGTCTACAACTAACTCAACTACCCCCGACACCTGCCTATATTCTTTCATAACGACCACTTGCTTCCGCTTCTTCTTCCGCTTATTTACACTGGTGCATCTCTTGATTGATGGCTCGGTCAAGGGTCAATATATGACATCATGATTTTACTTAAATATCTAGGGATCAGGATTTCGCTTAAATATCTAGGGATCATGATTTTGCTTAAATATCTACAGATCAGTGTTTTGCTTAAATATTTAGTAAGTTAAGTGGGCTGTACGTAGTTGAGGGCGACCCGAAGGTTCTCTTTTCAATAGCTACTACACCGAGGTGTTCGAGAGTGCGCTTCTCCTTTCCCAGATTACTTCACTTACCCTTGATCCATACCTTATATGCTGAGTGCTAAGCAAAGAGGCATCAAGTACCATTGGGCTGAATAATCTGGCAAATATTGCATCTTATACACAAAAAGATTACGTTATAAAACAGGGTGAACAAAGATAAGTTTAAGAATTTTAAAGATAAACACGAAGCTTGTCATTAGAATCTTGTGTCTGTTTCTGGTTTTATTTGTCTACCAAATGAGAAAGATGTCATTTGTAAAGCTCAGCTAAGTTCAGCACAAAGCCATCAGTATGGGGAACCAAGTAAGAATCGAACTCTCTTGCCGACCTCGCTAACCATTACACGTGAGAAGGCATCAAAAGAACCCTCCACGCTCGCATGTTAAAAAAGTACAAATATGTTTTGTTGATAGAATCCCTGGTGGACGTAGAATGTTGTCATCAGAAGAAATCGAGTGAAGTCACGACTCTCAAATGTTTGTATCCCACTAGATGTTTGACCATCCAAACATAAAAGGGGGGTACATGGGTCACTGGTCCCCCCCCCACCAGTCTGGAGTCAGGGTTGTGCAGCCGGCGCGCACTATTTGTGTTTGATCGTCTCCTATTAGACATTCCATCACACTCATCGGAAAATGTTCAGAATGTCAAAAATTGTGGATCAGAGAGAGAGAGAGAGAGAGAGAGAGAGAGAGAGAGAGAGAGAGAGAGAGAGAGAGAGAGAGCACGTGATTGATAGCAAGAGTCTGTCTGTGGATGAAAATATATGTATATATACTTAAATATATAATTTGTGTCTGTGTATGTGAGTGTGTGTGTAAGAGAGAGAGAGAGAAAGAGAGAGAGAGAGAGATCACATTGATAGCAAGATAGATAGATAGAATGAAAGAGAGAGCGGGTGAAGGAGGGAGATAGAGATATACATAGACAGAACAAGTGACTGATATATATATATATAGAGAGAGAGAGAGAGAGTGAGGAAAAGAGTCACGAAACTTTGGGCTATCAACATGACTTGTGGATGATGATGGTAATGATGATGATGATATAAATATAAAATGTGTGTGTGTGTGTGTGTGTGTGTGAGCGAGTAAGTGTGTGTGGGTAAGTATGTGAGAGTGATATAGAGAACGAACATTTTGGTTTTGACAAATAGATAAAACACCCGCAACACTCTAAAAATAGAGGGGGTGTCCTCGTGGTGTAATGGTTAAAGCGATGGATTGCAGAATCGTAGTAAGCAAGTTCGTACTCCAGTCGCGCTATTACGTTCACTTTCGGGCAAATACCCTTAGAAAAGGTATGAACCCCCTTATCCTCCCAGCTATGGGTTAAGTAGTACCACTACTGTTCTTCTTGGAGAATAGGATTGGCATTAAATAACTTACAAAGGTTGATATGCCATTAAACAAAGAAACCAAACCATCTAGAAATATTGATTTCCTTTTAAATCAATCAAAATATAGTAGGATTATATATATTTATATATACCTTAATGTATCCAAGTATAAAAATGTTTTTTGTAATTTAAAAAACTTAAAACAAAAAAACATTCGTTAGATTTGCAACCTCCCCCAGCCCCCTATAAAGAGTCTGAAAGCGCTCGGGAAAATTTCAGGCAATTCATCTACCAGCTCCAACATAAAATCAAAGCTCTTGTCAGGAAATTTGAAAGGATCCAAATAAAATTACATAGAAAATATATGTCTTCATTATTCAATCAAACCTGCTAAAACGAAGGACCACAGCCCAAATAATTACGCACACACACACACACACACACACACATATATATATATATACTAACCCTTCCACACGAGCAGGATGCGACACAGGGTCAATTTTAACTTTAACAGGTTTGAACACAGAATGTTCCTTCTCCTAGACTGGTTGCCATATCAAAGTCAAGAAGCCTGATATGACTCACTACTTACCCATGCCTGGAGGAAGAATAGTCCACAAGGGTATTAACGCTATGCGAAATGCAAACAGCATTGTCAAGGATTTGAATTCGTGTCCATTTTCTCTGATAATAAAAATTACACCACAAACACCTTATTAAAGAATTGTGATACAACGAAACAGTCTGTCTGTGGATGATAACATACATACATATATATATATATATATATATATATATATATATATATATATATATATATAATGTGTCTGTGTATGTGTGTGTGAGAGAGAGAGATAGATAGATAGAGAGTGAGTGAAGGAAGAAAGACTTAAGATCACAAAAGAAAGAAAAGGAAGGAAAACACAGTGGCAAGTTGATTCAAGTAATTAATTGGTTCCGGGAGGATAGATAGATAGATAGAGAGAGAGAGAGAGAGAGAGAGAGAGAGAGAGAGAGAGAGAGAGAATGAAGAAAGACTTAAGATCACAAAAGAGAGAAAAGGAAGAAAAACGTAGCAGTAAGTTGATTCAAGTAATTAATTGGTTCCGGGAGGATAGATAGATAGATAGAGAGAGAGAGAGAGAGAGAATGAAGAAAGACTTAAGATCACAAAAGAGAGAAAAGGAAGAAAAACGCAGCAGTAAGTTGATTCAAGTAATTAATTAGTTCCTGAGAGAGAGAGAGAGAGAGAGAGAGAGAGAGAGAGAGAGAGAGAGAGAGAGAGAGAGCTGTAAATCAAAACCCACCCTAATCAAAGCAATCTTTCACATTTAAATGTCATTTCAATAAAATCGTTCCGAACCCCAGACCCTAAAAAGATAACCGAACGATTTCTTGCATTTTCATAACAGTTTAAAATAAAATATTAAGTCAAGAGGCAGATAGTGTACTACATACAATATCCTTCATAGATAATTCACTCCAGTTTATCTAATAAACCCCAACGCCACAAACAGAATGCGACAAAAGGTTAAATTTTTAGGCTGTGTTAAAAAATAGTTTCGTCTCCGTTTTGAATTTCAAATGTACCTGAATAATATATTTATTGTTTGGTTGGCTTTCCAGCATGGTACTTGATACCTACTTGCTTAACACTCAGCATTACAAGGTACATATCAAGGGTAAAGTGGAGTAATCCAGGGAAAGGAGTAGCTTTCATGTCACCCTCGACTACGGTCGCTAACCTTACTTACTTTTATATAGTTTCAAGCATTCCTAACTAATATCAATAATTTGCTCATATTCACAACATGGTTTTAAGTATTCCTGTCAAATATAAATAATTTGCAAACCAGTCCATTGGCCCAACGGTTAAAGTGTTCGCCAAAGGCCCGGGAGACCGGGGTTCAATCCCACGTCGGGTCATATCAAAGACTCAAAATTGGTACTTGATGCCCCTTTGCTTAACACTCAGCATTATAAGGTATAGATCAAGGTTCAGTGGAGCATTCCAGAGAAAGGAGTACCACTCCTCCCTTCACCTCGGTGTAGTAGCTATTAAAAAAGGAGCCTTCGGGTCACCCTCGACTAAGCTCAGCACTTATATGATTTACTTTGTTTTCTATCTATCATTAATAATTTGCAGAGTTATTTGGTTTTAATTATTACAATTTGATATCAATTAATTGTACTGAGAGATATGGTTTCAAGTATTCTTATCTAATATGAATAATTTGTTCGTAGTTATATAGTTTCATGCATTACTATCTGTCATCAATAATTTGCCCTCAGTTATATGGTTTCAATTATTCCGATCAAATAATAATAATTGGCATTCAGTTATATAGTTTCAAGTATTTCTATCTAATATCAATAGTTTGCACAGAGTTATATGGTTTCAGGTATTCCTAGCTCATATCATTAATCTGCTCACAGATACATATTTTAAAGTATTCCTATCGAATATAAATCATTTGTTACATTTTAAAGAGTTTTCGGACTATTGTCTTCATCTTTATTGTTATTTCCACAACGTTTCGGCCGATATGTCCTCTGGTCTTCTTTAGGTGTTTGTCGAACTCGGGAACCTACACAGATCTTCGAACTACGTCCTTTATTGAATACACGGGGGGGGTCGCCTGTTCTGATTCCGTTAGCCATAACCGGGTACAAGTGTTAAGTATTACTGTATCGTTACTCGCCTGCAGTCAGGATTGAACCTGCAACCTCCAGATGATTGTCTCCTTAGAAGCTTCGGGAACCAATGCCTATAATAGACCTGGGAGCGGTGGCAATGAAGGGGTACTCTGCATTCCCCAAAGCTCCAGCATTACTGAATCTTTACCATCAGATAGTTTAGTGTCATATCCAGGACACTCGTTGGGGGAGTCTTACTCGTTTGTAGGGATGCAATCGGTGTATTCTTCGGCTCTGACTCTGCCAGGTTGTATTTAGTATTAAAATTTTTATAATTGATAATCCTTGTAAACAACTTTAGCTTCAAGTAAGTATTCTTAATACAAATATATGATATGGTTTCATGTATTCCTAACTCGTACAAATAATTTGCAAAGAAATCTATTTGACCCCTAGATGGTGTTCAATTAGGTGTTATTACTTCTTCGGGTTAAAGTGAATAAGGGGATTATCTTATTTACCCAACCCCTCCACTCAGGCATGATGTGACACAAGGTCAATTTTTAAGCAGAGTTTAACAGGTTTGAATTCAGAGTTTTCCTTCTCCTAGACTAGTTGCATCACCAAGGCAGAAGAATACAGTCTGTCCTACTATTTACCCATAGCTGGAGGGAGAATAATTGGATTCATACCTTTCCCAAGGGTATTAATGCTATGTAAAATGCAATCAGACTCGCCCAGGATTTGAACTCGTGTCGCCGTGTCCATTTCCTACGACGATAACCATTACACCACGGTCACCTCCATAAAATAGAATAAGGGGGCAATAACAGTGAAAGACTGTGTCCGTTTTTCCAAGAATTACTGAACAGGAGTCTCACCACCGGATACATTTTAGTACCATACCTAGGACACACAACTTTTGAAGGATGGGTCTCTTACCTCTCTGCAAGAAACGCTGTTGGTGTATTTTAATACACCAACAGCGTTTCGACTGGACAGTATTTGGAATTGAAAGTTTGATAAACATTGATACAGAATTTCGAAATGAGTTTCTCAGAAGTACGAGAAAATATTCATCTAACTCCAAATGACACGTGCCCTTTCGATGGGTCTTCGAACACGCTGACTGTATCCTTTGCAGATGAGTAAGATCCTCCCTCCAAAAAGGGGGCCTGGGTATAATACTAAATTACATCTAATGGTCAAGCTCCAGTTCTCGAGATCTAGGGAGTTATTTTATTGCTATTACTTCTAGGTCCTCTCTGACCCAAAGTGGTTGTACCTTTTAGGGCCTCATCTATTGGTCAAATAGATTTGTTTGAATATTATTCGTATTAAATTGGGACACTTGAAACCATATAATTGTGTGTAAATTATTTGTATTAAGAATAGTTACTGAAGCTCTAATTGTTTACTAAGGATTATTTGTTATATAAAACCATAGAACTGTGTGTAAATTATTTGTATTGGGAATAGTTACTTGAAGCTCTAATTGTTTACTAAGGATTATTAGTTATATGAAACCATAGAACTGTGTGTAAATTATTTGTATTAAGAATAGTTACTTGAAGCTGTAATTGTTTACAAAGGATTATTAGTTATATGAAACCATAGAACTGTCTGTAAATTATTTATATTAAGAATAGTTACTTGAAGCTGTAATCGTTTACAAAGGATTATTAGTTATATGAAACCATAGAACTGTGTGTAAATTATTTCTATTAAGAATAGTTACTTGAAGCTGTAATCGTTTACAAAGGATTATTAGTTATTTGAAACCATATAACTGTGTGTAAATTATTTGTATTAAGAATAGTTACATGAAGCTGTAATTGTTTACAAAGGATTATTAGTTATATGAAACCATAGAACTGTGTGTAAATTATTTGTATTAAGAATAGTTACATGAAGCTGTAATTGTTTACAAAGGATTATTAGTTATATGAAACCATAGAACTGTGTGTAAATTATTTGTATTAAGAATAGTTACTTGAAGTTGGAATTGTTTACTAACGATTATTAGTTATATGAAACCATAGAACTGTGTGTAAATTATTTGTAATAAGAATTGTTACTTGAAGCTGTAATTGTTTGCTAATGATTATTAGTTATATGAATCCATAGAACTGTGTGTAAATTACTTGTATTAAGAATAGTTACTTGAAGCTGTAATTGTTTACCAAGGATTGAAACCATATAGTTTTTGGCGACCGGAGTTAAGGGCGACTAGAAGGCTCCCTTTTCAATAGTTACTAGGGGAGGGCGCTAATCCTTTCCCTGTATTGCTCCAATTTACCCTTGATATATACCTTATATCGCTGAGTGTTAAGCAAGGAGGTATCAAGTACTATTTTTAAAGTCTTTGGTATGATGCAACCTGGGATTGAACCGTGGTCTCCCGGACCATTGGCGAACACTCTGCCCACTAGGGCAATGTGCCGGTATATAGAATCATATAACTGTGTGTAAATTATTTATATTAAGAATAGTTACTTGAAGTTATAATTGTTTAGTGAGGATTTTTAGTTAAATGAAAGTATAGAACTTTGTGTAAATTATTTGTAATAAGAATAGTTACTTGAAGCTATAATTGTTTACAAAGGATTATTAGTTATATGAAACCATAGAACTGTGTGTAAATTATTTGTATTAAGAATAGTTACTTGAAGCTGTAATTGTTTACTAAGGATTATTAGTTATATGAAACCATAGAACTGTGTGTAAATTATTTGTATTAAGAATAGTTACTTGAAGCTGTAATTGTTTACTAAGGATTATTAGTTATATGAAACCATAGAACTGTGTGTAAATTATTTGTATTAAGAATAGTTACTTGAAGCAGTAATTGTTTACTAAGGATTATTAGTTATATGAAACCATAGAACTGTGTGTAAATTATTTGTATTAAGAATAGTTACTTGAAGCTATAATTGTTTACAAAGGATTATTAGTTATATGAAACCATAGAACTATGTGTAAATTATTTGTATTAAGAATAGTTACTTGAAGCTCTAATTGTTTACTAAGGATTATTAGTTATATGAAGCCATAGAACTGTGTGTAAATTATTTCTATTAAGAATAGTTACTTGAAGTTGTAATTGGTTACTAAGGATTATTAGTTATATGAAACCATAGAACTGTGTGTAAATTATTTGTAATAAGAATAGTTACTTGAAGCTGTAATTGTTTACTAAGGATTATTAGTTATATGAAACCATAGAACTGTGTGTAAATTACTTGTATTGGGAATAGTTACTTGAAGCCGTAATTGTTTACTAAGGATTGAAACAATATAGTTGTTGGCGACCGGAGTTAAGGGCGACCAGAAGGCTCCCTTTTTAATAGTTACTAGGGAACGGCGCCACTCTTTTCCCTGGATTGCTCCAATTTACCCTTGATATATACCTTATATCGCAGAGTGTTAAGCAAGGAGGTACCAAGTACTATTTTTAAAGTCTTTGGTATGACGCGACCTGGGATTGAACCGTGGTCTCCCGGACCATTGGCGAACACTCTGCCCACTAGAGCAATGAGCCGGTATATAGAACCATATAACTGTGTGTAAATTATTTATATTAAGAATAGTTACTTGAAGTTATAATTGTTTACTGAGGATTTTTAGTTAAATGAAAGTATAGAACTTTGTGTAAATTATTTGTAATAAGAATAGTTACTATAAGCTGTAATTGTTTACAAAGGATTATTAGTTATATGAAACCATAGAACTGTGTGTAAATTATTTGTATTAAGAATAGTTACTTGAAGCTGTAATTGTTTACTAAGGATTATTAGTTATATGAAACCATAGAACTGTGTGTAAATTATTTGTATTAAGAATAGTTACTTGAAGCTATAATTGTTTACAAAAGATTATTAGTTATATGAAACCATAGAACTGTGTGTAAATTATTTGTATTGGGAATAGTTACTTGAAGCCGTAATTGTTTACTAAGGATTGAAACCATATAGTTGTTGGCGACCGGAGTTAAGGGCGACCAGAAGGCTCCCTTTTTAATAGTTACTAGGGGACGGCGCCACTCCTTTCCCTGGATTGCTCCAATTTACCCTTGATATATACCTTATATCGCTGAGTGTTAAGCAAGGAGGTATCAAGTACTATTTTTAAAGTCTTTGATATGACGCGACCTGGGATTGAACTGTGGTCTCCCGGACCATTGGCGAACACTCTGCCCACTAGCGCAATGAGCCGGTATATAGAACCATATAACTGTGTGTAAATTATTTATATTAAGAATAGTTACTTGAAGTTATAATTGTTTACTGAGGATTTTTAGTTAAATGAAAGTATAGAACTTTGTGTAAATTATTTGTAATAAGAATAGTTACTTGAAGCTGTAATTGTTTACTAAGGATTATTAGTTATATGAAACCATAGAACTGTGTGTAAATTATTTGTATTAAGAATAGTTACTTGAAGCTGTAATTGTTTACTAAGGATTATTAGTTATATGAAACCATAGAACTGTGTGTAAATTATTTGTATTAAGAATAGTTACTTGAAGCTATAATTGTTTACTAAGGATTATTATTATTAGTTACTTGAAACTTTATTAGTGTGCAAACAAATGGTAAGTACTAAACAGACATAGTGGCACCCATATGATTATGTACAGGGTATTAGTATTAGATAGTAATACTTGAAATCGTATAACTCTGTAAAATTATTTGTATTACATAGGAATACTTGATATTATATAACTGTGGAAAAAATCCCAAGTAAGTTCTTAAGAAACAACTACACGAAAATATAAATATAAACATACAGTGAACATGATTCCATAACCTATAGGCATGAAATAGTCCTTGACAGGTTTACATGCCACTAAAATCAATCATTGCGGCAGCCCCTTATTTTCTTTCGGTATATACTGAAAAACATATTTGTTTATATTTGCAAAAGATATTTCATACTATTATCGATAATCCTTTATTTTAATGTCAATGATTAACCTCTCATCCCTAGAAAAATGTTGTATATGTAACTGTCTTCTTCACAGCTCCTGTGTCACGAATCGTCTCTGCTGAGAAGATTAACGGATACCAGTACACCACGTTGATAGTGTAGCTAACATTCAAACTAATCTCTTTACATTTTCTTAAGTATAATTTACTATTTTTACGCCGTTTTTATTTTATTTTTTTTTTACATTCATAAACATTATTAGATTTAGATTGGCCTGTTTGTATAGACCGGTTTCCTTAAAGCCAGGTAAATAGCCATCAAAACAGAAAAAAAAAAGAAAAAGAAAAAGAAACGAAATATGAAGTAATATAGAAGGTAAGGCTTCTGTTTGTTAAATTTGTACCTTGTAGAAATAAAGGGCGCCATAGGTTTTTCACCTATTTCTTTAAAATGTTCGCGCCATTTTGTTCTGTCGCCATATTCTCTGTTAAAGATTTCTGTGTTTTTTTTTATTTGTTTGTGGCATATTTACATCACTTTCTTAGTTCTTTTCGTTAGGGTTGGATTTCATCTTTTTTCATTTTTTTATTGAGTGAATTTATCAATAGGTTTCCAGACTAATTGCATACCACATAATTTTTCCCTCCTTTTTTTTCTTCATGCTTTGCGTTTTTATTCATTTTATTTTTTCTCTTTTGTCATTTTTTTCATTTCGTTTTTCTTTTTCTTTATTTATGGATTTTCTCTTCTATTTTTTCCCTTTCTTTTTCTTTCTTTCTTTCTTTCTTTATTCATTATTTTTTCATGTTTTTCTTTATTTTTTTAAATTTCTTTTTTTTTTTTTTTTCACTTTTTCCTTTTTCGCTTTTGTCTTTCTTTCTTTCATTATTTTCTTTTTTTTTCTTTTCTTAATGCATGTCTCTCGTATTTTTCGGTTTCTTTTTCTTTTTTTCTTCTTTAGGTTGGTTGGGTTTTATGGCATATCAACCTTTGTAGGTTATTAAACGCCAAATCCATCTTTATGTAAATAATCAGTTCTATTTCAAACAATTCAGTTTAGCATTCTTCTTTAGGACTCATCATTTATTCATTCATTAGTTTTTCATGCCTTTCATTCTTATTCTTTTCACTTTTCTTTTTCTTTCTTTCTTTCTTTCTTTCTTTCTTTCTACAATATATATAGATATCTTTCTTTCTTTCTTTCTTTCTTTCTTTCTTTCTTTCTTTTTACAATATAGAGATATCTTTTTTCTTTCTTTCTTTCTTTCTTTCTTTCTTTCTTTCTTTCTTTCTTTCTTTCTTTTATGAATAATTGATATTCAGTTTTCATTCCTTGCATACGTTTTTTTCTTATTCCTTCATGTTTTTTCTGCTCTTTTTTTTTCTTTTATGTCTTATTTTCATTCTTTTCTTTTCTTTTCTTTTCTTTTCTTTTCTCATCTCCATCGCATTCTTTCTTTCTTTCTTTCTTTCTTTCTTTCTTTCTTTCTTTCTTTCTTTTCCTATCCCGCTTTCTTTCTTTCTTTCTTTCTTTCTTTCTTTCTTTCTTTCTTTCTTTTCCTATCCTGCTTTCTTTCTTTCTTTTGCTATCCATCTTTCTTTTTTCTTTCTTTCTTTCTTTCTTTCTTTCTTTCTTTCTTTCTTTCTTTTGCTATCCATCGCATTCTTTCTTTCTTTCTTTCTTTCTTTCTTTCTTTCTTTCTTTTAAACATTATTTCTTTTTACTGTGTCTTTCTTTCCATCATTTTTCTTTCTTTTGTTTCGTGTTTTTAATTACCATTTCTTTCTTTCTTTCTTTCTTTCTTTCTTTCTTTCTTTCTTTTATGAATAATTGATATTCAGTTTTCATTCCTTGCATACGTTTTTTTCTTATTCCTTCATGTTTTTTCTGCTCTTTTTTTTTCTTTTATGTCTTATTTTCATTCTTTTCTTTTCTTTTCTTTTCTTTTCTTTTCGCATCTCCATCGCATTCTTTCTTTCTTTCTTTCTTTCTTTCTTTCTTTCTTTTCCTATCCCGCTTTCTTTCTTTCTTTCTTTCTTTCTTTCTTTCTTTCTTTTCCTATCCTGCTTTCTTTCTTTCTTTTGCTATCCATCTTTCTTTCTTTCTTTCTTTCTTTCTTTCTTTCTTTCTTTCTTTCTTTCTTTCTTTCTTTTGCTATCCATCGCATTCTTTCTTTCTTTCTTTCTTTCTTTCTTTCTTTCTTTCTTTCTTTCTTTCTTTTAAACATTATTTCTTTTTACTGTGTCTTTCTTTCCATCATTTTTCTTTCTTTTGTTTCGTGTTTTTAATTACCATTTCTTTCTTTCTTTCTTTCTTTCTTTCTTTCTTTCTTTCTTTCTTTTGATTTTGCTCACATTAATTTCAAACGTAGATCCTTTTGATCACAGAAGCAAAGTGCTTAAAAAATTGCAGAACAGCTGGTAGGAAAATACATAAAGAAGTTAAGACAGTTTAAAAGAAATGCAACATGAATAACATTTTTCCGTCTTCTTGCCATCCATGCATTGGGGTATTTAAATTTATTGCTATTGTCAAATATGCTTTTTTCCCCCTGTCTTTCAATAAACTCAGAGAACACAGATATTCATTTTCTTTGCTTTCAAACAGACATGCGAGCGGAGAAAAGTGAACCAAGAACAATTTAGAATCTTTCAATCCCTATCATTTGACTTCACTTTCATTTTACCGATAGTTTCTTTCTTTCTTTCTTTCTTTCTTTCTTTCTTTCTTTCTTTCTTTCTTTTGCCTAACACTTCTCTTTCTTTCTTTCTTTTTGCCTAACACTTCTCTTTCTTTCTTTCTTTCTTTCTTTCTGTCTTTCTTTCTTTCTTTTGCCTAGCACTTTCTTTCTTTCTTTTGCCTAGCACTTTCTTTCTTTCTTTCTTTCTTTCTTTCTTTCTTTCTTTCTTTCTTTCTTTTGCCTAGCACTTTCTTTCTTTCTTTCTTTCTTTCTTTTGCCTACCACTTTCTTTCTTTCTTTCTTTCTTTCTTTCTTTTGTCTACCACTTTCTTTCTTTCTTTCTTTCTTTCTTTCTCCTTACACCTTACTTTCTTTCTGGTCCAGGCTCCCCAAAAATTCCAAAACCATAATGTTAACGTCACTTTACAGTCAAACCAGCCAAACTTCAGCAGAGGTGTAATATGACAGAGAGATGGATTTTTAAAAAACCATTGGCACTTAGATAAAAGAATAAAAAAATGTATTTATTTAACTCAATGAAAACCAACAATTTTTACGACCGAGAAATTGGAGACAGATTTTCTGGGACGAAAACGTCCCTTTCACAAAGAATAAGACAGGGTTGGTCTAAAAAATATTGCGGGGGTAAATATGATCAATTGAGTTTAATGGCATGTCAACCAGTCTAGATTTATTTTGTGCTTAGCTGTTCGGGAATTGTGTTCATTGTGCGTTCATATTTAATTTTGGTGTTGTTTTTTAAGTAATATTTTGTACACGGTCCGATCGAATATTAATAATTTTAAACAAATTTATTTGACCCAAAGACAAGACCCTAATAGATACTAATAGATAGGGGTATCCCTCTGGCAAAGAGATACCCCTAGCCCCACTGACAAGGCGTTGTGGAAAAAGAGAGATGACTTTGCGCAATCATATTCAATGCCTTCGTAACGCCATCTAGCAGCCATTAGCAGACATTCCTTGACCGACATGGTTAGTAATGCAACGAAGGATTAAATCATAAAATAAAAAAAAAAAAAAAAAAAAAATGTGTCCCCACCCCAAGACAACGTTCATGACTGAATGAATTAACAACAGTTTAGAACCTTTACCCCAGACTCACCTTCCATGATTCAAAGTAAAATACCATATAAAAGAATACAATGAAAACAAAATTCAATAAATGTTGTGAATACAAGCCTTTTTTATTTTATTTGTCCATACCGATTAACACCCTTTGTTGAAGTAATGACCACGAATTGGCATGTCGATGCATTCATTTGAAAGCCGCAGACGATATTATAATAAGTACTGGAAAGGGGCAGTTATGTCCAGGAACAACAAAAAAGGGCAATTAAAAGTTGAATGAGTTGAGAAAAAAAAAAAAAAAAAAAAAGGGAGAGTATCATGTTGATTAAATCCTTTCAAAGCGGGAAGTTGTTAAGTATTTGAATGAGCAAACTCGCGCGCCCTTTGTCGGTCATTAAGGGCACCACTGCTGCAAATTGGGTTGTTCTGAAAAAAGACGGAACAGGTTTTGGTAAAAGGAGTGGATTTACAGAGGTTAAGACGAAAAATAATCAGGTTTAGAAGAGATGCGAAAAAAAAACAAACCCCACAAAACCCCCACAAAAAAACAAAAACAAAAAAACAAAACAAAAAACACACAAACAAGCAAAAACAAAAGAAACAGACAAAAGTAACGAATGACGCTAAGAACCAGAAAATCACACACACACACACACACACACACATATTAAAAATTACTGTGAATCAACAATTTCTCCGAATTAACCTAATTACACACTTTTTTGACAAAAATGTGAGCTAACTTTTATATTATCTAAACTCAAGTTGAATAACTGTCGTCTGTCATTTGAATAATAAACTAATTCCAATTATATATATATATATATATAAGTGTAATTATTTTATTATTCAAATGACATATATATATATATATATATATGCCATCATCTTCATGTCATGCTGCTAGCACGGATTTTCCTAACTTTCTCTCTGTACCATAGGACCAACGTTTTGTGCTGTAAAGAAAGAAGTCCGCAGAAAAAGAAATACTCAAACTCGAAGGTAAGGGAAAAAATATAGCAGTCATTTTCATTCAGCTATGATCACTGTAACTCGAAAAGTTCCTTCTTCTCCCTTCCTATCGCTGGTAACGGGGTGTGTGTGAGAGATGGCTGTTTGACACACGCCAGTCACAGCAGATGGGTGGTAGCAGACTGGCGTATGACGGGTCGGGGCCCCCGGAACCTTTAATGCACCCGTTTTGACAACTGCCTTCAACTCTGCCAAAATCTCATTACTTGTTTTCTTATAGAGAGATTTTGGGGAACAAATCGAAGATCCTCGAATGTTCGATGTCACTAGTGAAACACGTGATGATACATCTGTGATTATTTTAAAATTACGTCTAACTTTGTAGGTTATTCTGCCTGTACGCGCTAGTCTCGTGACACCTTCACTGATTGACGACAGCGCCCGTCCGTAATATTATATCTCGCCATCCGTCCCTATCATCCATCACTTCCGGCAGGTCTTCCAGGCTACATCCTGTGTTCGTACGGAGCTGTTTTCGATAGGTTCTTGATGGTCATCCTACACTTGCGCGTCCATATGAAGGGGTCCACAGGGAAACATTGATTATGAGTTAGTCCTTACTCCTCCGGCAGTTTTCTGCATATCTTGTTCGTCTTATTTGATAGATGTTGCCTCCAGGATTTGTTCAATATAGCTCGTAGAATTCTTGTGCAATTGCAGCCAAGCTTTTTCTACATACGTTTAGTCAGCGTCCATGTGGTGCACCTATATAGTAGTATTGACACGGCCGCTGTTTGGAAAAAAATGCGTTCTATTTTATCGGATAGGCGCTTTAATTAAAGAGGCCACATCTCCACTGTAAATGGTGGTTCTCTGAAACTAGTGGACAAGTTCATCTACCTTGAAAGCAACGTCTCATCTACAGAAAATGACATCAGTACGCGACTGGTGAATGCATGGGCAGCTATCGATAGACTATTGGTCATGGAAGGCTGACCGATCCGATAAAATGGAATGATATATATATATATATATGTATATATATATTTGTACGGCTCACTAAAAAATATCACATCACTGGTATGTCACAATAATTGACAATGAAGACTATGAGTAGGTGTATATGTGGCTGAACTTTTCCCACAGAACTATTTAAACTACCCATGTATAATCAGCAAAACAGTTATTATTGTAGTCAAGCTTGATTAACGGATATATATATATAGTTAAAAATCAACGCTTAAAAGCACCTCTAAATCGTAAAATCTTTAGAGTACTCAACACACGAAAAGGAGGCGCTCATGATGCAACGGTTATCGCGTAGGAAATGGACTAGACGAACCACAGTTAAAATCCTGGACGAGGCTGTTTGGATTTCACATAGCGCTAATATCCTTGGGAAAGGTATGAAGCCAACTATTCTCTCTTGCTTTT
This sequence comes from Sepioteuthis lessoniana, assembly GCA_963585895.1. Taxonomy (NCBI): domain Eukaryota; kingdom Metazoa; phylum Mollusca; class Cephalopoda; order Myopsida; family Loliginidae; genus Sepioteuthis; species Sepioteuthis lessoniana. The sequence goes on along the minus strand of OY757923.1, from coordinate 90,481,954 downwards.
GGTCAGTAGTATAACGTTTTGTACGCTTTAACTTTGGTATGGTAACCAGTGTGGGAGAAGGAAAAGTCTGAATTCGAACATATCAAACGCTACTCAAAGATCTACCTTGCACCACGTTCTGTTTATGCAAAGCAGTTGGGTAAACAAATACGAAAAATATAGAGCAATATCACAAAATATTAAAAAATGTAGGGCTGGGTTAAAAATCATCTTAAGTCGTGGGAATTACGAGCTTCCCTGATGATCGTACCAGTGAAACTTGGAGTTGTGAGATTTTAACCTACTTGAAGTTTTAAACGACATATATATATATATATATATATATATCAGTGGCGACTCTAGCCTATTTTCGCAACTTGTGCCCCCCCGCCCTCTGTCAACTTCAGTTCCCAACCCGTGGTCCGTGGACCCAAAGTAAGTCATCATAGTTGCTATTGCGTGATTCTCCATTGTATAGCACAGATTGACAAACGTACCTCTCATGGTGTTTTTTTTGTAAACAATCAAGATACTATATAATTTGTAGTCTTGTTAATACAGTAGATAAGATAATTTTTTTTCCTTTCAAAAGTATAGAAGAAAAGAGAAGATGTTCATTACTATGACCAGAAAAATATGTTTATTAGAATAAAAAAACTGATGACAATATACACAGACACAGCTAGTAGTTTCAATTTCGCTTAAAATAAAGATTATTTGTTGAAAATGTATTCAAATAAACAAATTTTAGTTACAGAATGTAATATATGCAACATTCATTAAAGAAATAGAGATCTGTTAGTGAAAAAACAAATTAAAACACGCCGTTTAACCAACATTTACCATAGCGATGATGATGACGTCGGCGACGGCTCTAATCTGCTATCCTCTCTCTCTCTCTTTCTCTCTCTGTCCCTCTCCCTCTTCTCATTATATCTATCAGCAGTCTGTGCTAAGATTTTTCAGCACGGGGTGAGGGTTGCTCTTGCTATTGGCAACAGCCAAAAGCGTATTTCTCTAACATTACTGTTATTATAAGGGTCTAGTGCTGGGCACGGATAGCGCGTGTTCAACATTATAGCCGATTTTATGGGATGTTCAATGAATCTGACGGTGGCCGGACAAAGACCATCCGTTCAAAACAGCATCGTTGTATTATTCCCAGATATATTTATGAACTTTTGGCTACTTAGTTATCGAAACTTGAATAGATACGTAATTTAATTAAGATCAGACTAAGTATGTTTGCTTGAAATTAATGGATGATTTTTAATCCATTTTGAATAACATTGACCCAGTTATTGGTCGTGCTGGGCACGAGTAGCAATAGTCCCGTCTCCGCCCCTGATATATATATATATATATATATATATATATATGTGTGTGTGTGTGTGTGTGTGTGTATTAGTTTTCATATATATTTGACAGAATGGAGGCTTATCTGCGACCACTAGTTTCATGAACACCATTTCTAATATCAAACTTATCTTAAGTTAAAGCAATTAGTATAAATTTCATATGATTTCCATTTAAAATTATAATCTACTCTTTATTCAATTTCTTCTTCATATTTTTATTTTAAATACTATCATTCAAATTGTCGTTACTCTCATTAATATTATTATGATTATAAATGATTAATTATTTAAAGTAACTAATCATTATTATTATTATTATTATTATTATTACATCATCAATAATATTAATAGTAATACTGACAGTATCAATTTTTATCTTACTATTGTTATCACTATTATATTTACTAACACCTCCGCTCAGGAAGGATATGACACAAGGTCAATTTTTAAGCGGAGTTTAACAAGTTTGAATTCAGAGTTTTCCTTCTCCTAGATGCTGAAGAAGACAGTCTGCCCTCCTATTTACCCATAGCTGGAGGGAGAGTAATTGGATTCATACCTTTCCCAAGGGTATTATGTGAAATGCCATCAGTCTCGTCCAGGATTTGAACTCGTGTTGCCATGTCCATTTCCTACGACGATAACCATTACATCACGGGCACCTAACTAACGACTAACAGTCGGTATGAATGTACGATAATGGTATTAAAAAGACTTGAACCCCCGTTGTGACTTCGCCGTGGTAACAATTTGACATCAATCAATTTTTTTCTATTATTGAAAAAAAATCTTCTTCATATGAATTTAAATCTATTTTTATAGCGACATTTAAATATGAATTCATTTCATTTATTGAATAGATGGATAGTAAATTTGCATTTTATAATGTTTTTCCCTCCAGGTAAAGGTTTCATATGCAATTGAAGATTTCATGATAAGAAGATTTTTGGATAAACCTCCACTTAATTAGTGGAATTAAGCCCCTGTCGGTCAAACTCAAAACCCACTTCAATAGGGCTGTTTGGTTTCTGAGTAAAGGGTTGAAAAAAGAGTGTCTATAACTGTAAAACCTCTGTTTCTAATTTCTAGCTGAGATTTCAATATAAACCTTCTCCTTGATGCTTTCCATCGGGTGAATAGTTGCTTGGTAGACCACTTTCTCGGACAATATATATATATATCTGTAATATAATGGCTGAGGGATTTAGTTTTATATATCCTGCTTTTGTGTTTAGTTAGGCTGAGAACCTTTCGCTTAACGCATGGGTTAGTTAGGTGCAAACTTGAGCGCAGGCGTTGACGCACGCGCGCGGGGAGGATGTGTCGTTCACAGATGTCAAAATAAAAATCCCAGATAGTAAGTGTGACCAGGGGATATGAATGACGTCATGCACCGGAAGCGTGCGCGGAGGATTTTGGGAGATTTGAGAAAAGTCAGTTAGTTGAGTTTTGCCGTCGGAAGAAGAAGGTTGACTTTCGCTTGCTCGCAGTGGCCTTGCAGCAGGTGTCGCACGTGGTTTGGGGCAGATGGAAACGTTGTCATAGAAAAATTGAGCCTCTCTCTTCCTTATGTCGAAAAACCTTTAAACCCAAAGGTAATAAAAAGTTTCGTACCTGAACTAAGAAGTCGTAAGTGTTTTTTGTGTTTCGGGATTTATATATATATATATATATATATATATATATATATATATATATATATATATATGCGTTATGGACATTATGAACGTTTTGCGTACCGGTATGAATATGTCTATTTCACGTATTCATATCTGGCTATGTTACATATATATATATATATGGAAGTAAATTGATTTCTGTACTAAAAAAAGGGTTAAATTTGTACAAAAAATAGGCCTAAGAAGCTGTAATTTTTGTATTTTTATTTTTGCGCTTATCGACCAATCAGCGCTTTTCTGCTAGTTTTAAAATTTCAAGATTCTTCGCAGATGACAAAATTTTAAGGACCAAAACCCGGAGTAATTTAAGAAATCTTTTCCTTTAAAGAATGTTAAAAATAGGTTTATTTACCCAATGAAAATCCTAGATAAATCATCAACTTTTTTTTTTAGCTAATTTCGAGCCTGCCTTAATGGTAAAAATAAGCGAAGAAATGAATATTTCTTTAGTAATTATGGAATTGACTCTACTTACTCAACTAACAGTTGGTATGAATGTACCATAACGGTATTAAAAAGAGTTTAGACCCCCGTTGTGACTTCGCTGTGGTAACAATTTGACAAATGCGAAACTCTGTTAAACATACACGAAAGGTTTATTTACTACTATGTTATAAGTAACCGCCGGGAGAAAAGAAAAGGCGTGTAGAAGCAGGAGACGACCGTCAACTAGACAAAATTAAGTCACATATCTTTAAGAGAAAAAGATGAGCAGACACAGACCTTGAATTTTTTCCTGGTTCTAACGTGTTTGTCCGTTTCGTCTGACACCCCCTTTGGGGTGCCCTAGAATTTTGGGCTCGTAAACTTACATCCTTTACACCTTTATGGATGGTGTTCTACTGACGTCTTCACCTTCTCGGGTCTTGCCGTCGACTCTCTAAAGGACACACGTTATCTCCCCACTTCCGTTTGTCGTGTCGGGAGCAGAAACATCCGCTTCCTGTGCACATGCACCCGAGATTTCAGACCTCAAGTTTTCCTTAGCCATTTAACTACAACGAGTACCTCTGCCAGCAACTACAGTCTGCTTTATTTATTTATTTATTTATTTGTCTATTCATTCAATTTCCTATGAGTCGTTCAATTATGTCACATGAATTTATTTTCCGATCTATTTTTCAACTTATTTTTTTTGCCTGAAAGTTTAACATTCTTTTTTTTTTTACAACAATGAATTTCATTTCAACATCGCTTAACTATCTTAATTGGATGAATATGTTTTCAGACTCATTAATACTGATATTACAGCTTTGGTTTGCTGATGAAAATACAACGTCTAATTTTAACGCATAAATACGTTTTTCTTTCTACATAGTGACACTCTCACACAAGATCTTTTACACACACAAAATATCTCCTTTTTGATTAGGCTAACACTAACTATTATATTTCATCCGTGAATTTTAACTATCTTGATTAGAAATATCTACGCTCTGACTAAATTATCTTTGGTTACAAGAAAAGACTTTGTAACTTTTGTTTTTCAGCAAACTTTTCACTCAATTTAAAGAAATAATAATTTTAAAATTTATTACTTAGAGTTCTATTCAATCATTTACACCCTTTTCCCGTCCCAAATATAAACTTTATGATAAAATACATATGACGTATATGTATATAATCTGGGTTTAATAAGTGGAAGTTTTAATTACTTACCTTAAGGTAATAGTTTGCCTGTGAGTTCAAGCCTTCTTGAATGTCCCTCGAATTTGGTATTTAGTCAATGTTGAATAAGAACGAGAAAAAAAATCAAAACAAGAAGAAATTCAGTGTTAAGGATGTTGGTCGGTGTAGAATGTCATAACTTTTGTCCAGGGACGAATTTGGAAGACACCTTGAAAAGCGTTTGTTACATTTGGTAATTTAAAAAGTTCTTTTCTTTTTATGTTGTTCCTTGGAATTATCGTTGTTGATTTTGCTAAACATAATTCCTTCAAAACGTTTCCTTTTTTTTATTGTATTGAGACAGTTGTTATTACAGAGCGCAATTTCTTTTTTTTATTATCAATATTTGGTATGTTGTTGTTCATGTATCTTAAGACTAAAGATAGAAGAAAACAAATAACGTTTTTGTTACGTTAGAGTTTATCATTGTAATAACGGTTAACATGTAAGGCACACACACACACACACACACACACACACACACACACACATATATATATATATATATATATATATATATATATTATCAAAGATGGCCAGCAAGGATTTGAAGCTGTTCTTTATCAGCGTCTATTGCTTGCGTTTGAGATGTTGCCAATGAAGATGAAAGCTGTTTTAAAAACTGGATTGAATCTCTTATGTTAAGATCCGAGTAAATGTATTTTCGCCCATTTCTACTCAGATCGTCACATCAAAGATTTCGGATAATTACTAAACAGTTTTCATTTGCAACATTTCACTCGTAAATAAAGAAGGGTTAATAAAAAAACTCAACTCCATATCCTTGCCTATCTTTTCTAATAATAATAATTATAATAATCAATAGTATATATGTATATATACACGAGGGTGGGTTGAAAAGTTTATATAATGAAGTCATAACTTCGGTCGATGTCTTTTGGGATTCAAGCACTGCAACACTGATGGAAGAAGTGCGTGAACCGTAAGGGAGACTATGTTGAAAAATAAACCTCATTTGGTCACATTCCATGAGAGTGTTTTGGTCAGTCAATAAACCTTTCAGCCGATCCTCGTATATATATATATATATATATATATTAAGTTAGAAATAACCATGACAAGAAAATCTGCCACACACCTACACATTATTAGAGATCGAACCAACAACCACAGTATGCAGAAGCCGAAACTCTACCGCTGGGCCACTGGTTCATTCGATACCGAATTAACAATCTCCAGTTCGATCTCCAGTGGTGGAAATCACGGTGTACACTGCTGATGAGACCTAATAAGGTCGAAACAGCAGTATATTTCCTGCCCATGAGGCTTATGTTACGAGGACTCGTAACTCCGACTTGGGAATACGTAGCCCCGGAGGTGGCCGTGTCCGCTGTAGGGAATACGTACCTATAAAAAAAGACACATTAGGTCACGTAGTCGTGCAATTTACCATGACTTGTTAATTCGGTACGCTTATACGTGGCATGAACCAGTGGCCCAGTGGCCCAGTGGTAGAGTTTCGGTTTCTGCATACTGTGGTTGTTGGTTCGATCTCCAGTGGTGGAGATCACGGTGTGCACTGCTGATGAGACCTAATAAGGTCGAAACAGCTGTACAGGGCTCCGTATGTCACGTGTAGGTGTGTGCCGGATTTTCTTGTCATGGTTATTTCTAACTTAATATATCAATTCATCCATTCATAATTATATATATATATATATATATATATTATGCAGCCATAGAAAAGGTACGGTGTATACTCGAAGGTGTCAAAAATGGTTTGTGAAGATTCTTGCTCAACAATGCTTCATGGTCGAATTGACTAGTTGGGTTAGGTAGTGATCAAATCAAAACCTCACTTGAAAAATGATAATCTTCGAGGGTTTTTTCTGATATTGCTCTATATTTTTCGTATTTGTTTACCCAACTGCTTTGCATAAACAGAACGTGGTGTAAGGTAGATCTTTGAGTAGCGTTTGATATGTTCGAATTCAGACTTTTCCTTCTCCCACACTGGTTGCCAAAAACTTGTTCTACTCAATCGTATACTTTTGTACTCACTGTATCTTTTGTAATCTTGGTGCAAATAAACAGGGGACAATACAGGCAGAACCTGCCTCGTATATTCAAAATATCTTAAGTTCCTTTTTTTTTAATCGTTAAATCTTTTGCTGTCGTGTTAGGCTATAGTTGATATCCAAACTCCGTGACAAGTGCACACGAAGTAGAATTCATTCATACATCTATTCACTGGGGGGATTACTGAATTAGTGGTGCATCGTACCGTGTGCAACTCTATTTTGGCTGTATAGTTTTAGCGCATGCCAACCCTTGGGTTATTTTTGCCGACGTCAGTTTGAAATTATAGTCTTCAATTATATAAGAGTTCAAAATCATCTATATTCTCCATAATTTTAAACGCGTAAAAACTTCATTACCATAGCCAGATCATACTAACTCATAGATGGGACCGTAACAGGTACATAAAATCTTTATGGGTCATTTTATATATCAGATACTATCATAAGTTGTGCAAATATAATGGTGTTTTTGGTATTTTGGGTAATGCAAGTTCATAAGTTATTTCAGCTTTTTTTCTTTTTTGTTTAGTCGTATCTAGAGATTACAGTTTTAAAACATTGTGAAAAAAAAACAAAAAACGAACATTCACTATTTTAAAATTCGATATCAGATAGAACAAGTATACGAACAAAGAAGTCCGTACAATGCTTTTCCTTTTTTTCCCTTATTTTTATGCGGACACACGTCTATCTTTTTATGCGAACACACATCTATTTTTTTTTATGTGGACAGATCTACTTTGTGTGGACACATCAGTTTTTATGCGGACATACATCTAATTTTTTTGCGGGCACGCCTCTACTTTTTATGCGGACACACATCTATTTTTTTATGCGGACATATATCTATTTTTATGCGGACAGATCTATTTTATGTGGACACATATCTGTTTTTATGCAGACACACATCTATTTTTCATGAGCTGCCTCCATTTTTGATATTTGTTATTCTTTACGAGAGTGGCCACCGCTACTTTCTTCTGCCACATCTTTATAAGACTTTTTAGGCTTTCGTTTCGTCGACACAACATAATGTATTCGGATACCAAAGGTACCCGGTAGTTACTCAACAGGTGCGACAGTTTTTCTTTGATATGCTGTTCTTTATCTCTGTTGGCCGTTGCTAACGCCAAACTTTGTTCGACCCGAATCATCATATACTTCTCGTTGGCGATAGTCTTGCGCAAGTGCTCGCCGTGGGCCACCCGCTTCTCCAGATGCCGGCGTAGATTGTACCCCTCGCACTCGGCAACGCCTGTCTGGCGCAAGAGTGCCACCCGCTTGTTCGTCAGATGGGCGATCTCTTTGGGAAAAGTGCGGTTCGCCAGCACTTTCCGGTAAAATTCAACGGGGTTCACTTGCTCTTCATACTTACGGATCATATCGAGTTTCTTAATTTCCTGCATTAGGAATATATTTTCCAGCTTTGTTGAGCGTATTAGCCTGTCACGGTTTTTGTTGTTCACACACACGATTGTCCACCATTTTTCTGTGGACATCGCTTCTTCGGACTTTTTGTTCGTGAAACAGACAGCCGGCCTAATCTTGGACAATAACCATTTGATATCATTCTGCACCGTCATCAGTGTCAAATCCTGGTTTTCAATCGATGCGAACAGGTCTTTGATGTAAGCAGCCGCTTGACGTTTCTTTTTCACGACGTCGATCGACAGCCATCTGAGATAGTTTTTGGTCATATGGTATTTGAGTTCCAGGCTAAGTTCGCCCCTTTTTGATCGTTTCGTCGTTGTGGTCATCATCATCTGAGCCGTGATACCAACTGGAGTGTCCAGGGAAGGCGATTGAGATGTTTCACTGCTGCTACACTCCGTACTTGATCTACTGCTTTCCATCGAGATTTCTAGTTGATTATCTTCGATGAATCGTTGAAGCACAGCCATCTCGCGAGTGATGTGATTAATAACCGAATGTATTCTTTTAACTTGCTTTTCGAGGAACGGGATTGGTTTTGTATACAAGAAGCTAATTTGCCACAGAACCTTTAGCTTCGCTTTTTTCATAAGTTTCTCTGATTCAGTTTCAGCCATCGTAGCCTGTTCTTTCTTTCTTTCGCTTTCTTTCTGTTAAAGGAAAAGATGATCTTGTCTTCTAGAATCTATCAGTTGATGGGTAGACAAGTCTTTATCTAGATAGCAATAAAATAAAGAGATTATAAAAAAAACTGATTGAGAATGGGGATTAGGTATTTGGTTTGGTTTGGTTTGGTTTCTTTATTTTAGTGGCATATCATCTATCGTGGGTTATGTAATACCAAATCCGTCCACACAGAAAAAGAGCAGTGGTACTATTCAACCCATATCAGAGGGATAAATAGTTCATAGCTTGCCCAAAGGTATTAGTCTAAAAGTGAACGTAATAGCATGGCTTGGGTTTGAACCCTGCATACTACTATTTCATAGTCCAATACGTTAGCCACAAGACCACGGGGATTCCTTTCGAATAACTATTTATGACCCTTACTCCATCGGTGCTGTAATATGACATGGTTTAAAGATCGGTTTAATTTGAGGGATTTTGCAGGAAACACGTCTCCTGGAGGAGGAGGAGGAGGAGGAGGAGGAGGCAGTGCCTAAAATAGCTCAGCTCCGTCGGCATTCTCTTTTGGAGCATCTCAGGCAAGGTAGTGCTAAAATGTGACAATATCGGGTTAATGTCGGGGGAAGCAAGATCCACCGGATGGAGGCGCGTAATTAAGAGTGGGGAAAGTAGGAGTAACGAATTTGTGTTCTGTATAAAAATGTCAAGACAGTTTAAAACAGATATTATCCAATGAAATTTACGAAAGGGCCCATCATATAAATATTTATGTAGCCCAGTTGGTTGGGGCTGTAAAATACGTCGACAGCACCCCCGTAACGAATGTCCTAGATGCGACACTACACTGCTTCTAATGGTGAGGCTCCAGTCCTGCAGTTTTAGGGAATGTGGAGTACCCTTTGATTGCGATAACTTCCAGCTCCACCCTGACCTGCATTAGTTGTACCTGTTAGAGCTCCATCAATGGATCAAATAGAACTGTTTAATCATTTACTGTACTTAAAACTATTTAACTGTGTGCAAACAATAAATAGCAATAGTTAAAACTATTCAACCGTGAGCAAACAAACGAGCTCTGGTTCGTTTAAAAAAATGTTATATACAAATTATTCACAAAAATCATATATGTATAAAAAAGATTTGGCATTAAATAACCATCAAGGGTTGATATGCCATTAAACGGATTAACCCAAACTCAAACATGTACATACATATCACGTGAGGAGAGTATATATATATATATATATATACACGCCCCTCAGGGGATGTAATGGTTAACAAGTTAAGTTTAAAGAACTGTTTGTGAGTTCAATTCTCACAGGGTGCCCCATAATTCTGGTCTTGTGCTAAAATAAGTTAAGCTTTATAAATAACTACTATGTATTTAGCAACATTCTGGGATACGAACATTGAAATATATAAGTTGTAACTCTCAGTTTCACGCTTCATGATTTCTTTTTAACTCATGAATTCACTAATTTGCAAATGAAAAGATTTCATTATGACACGAAGAGCGGGAAAATGGGAAACCTAAAGTTTCATCGTATGTATTTACCAAACAAGTAGCTCTATCTTGGATATCTAGTGTGGCAATACCCCTTCGGCCCCCACGTTATATCAACTTCTTCAAACCATTTCACTTCTTGACCGGTGATCATCTAGTGGTTCCGATAGGGGTATTGCACATTTCTTCATGGCTACAAGAAATACAATCAAGGGAGTGGGAGGAAAGAATAAAGAACAAACGAACAAAATGAGCTTGAGTTAACACAAGGTGCAAGAAGGAGGAATTATGTAACATTGCATTCCCTATGTGCATATGTAGACTAACGCTACCGTGGATTTCTAGCGAAAATTCTACAACCCACGAGGAGTGCCGACTCATCTTGACTGGTCTTCCCTCACTGCGGCTGGACCCTATCTCATCCGACTGGTCTCTCAGATGTCCGGTGTCGACTGGCCTTCTGCCACCCTGCGTTTCTCGTCGCCAACTGCCTTCTGTGGGTTCCTTCTTCCAACTCAATGACTCGCGTTCTCTTCCTACTTCCGGTCGCGTCGAGATCTCGAGTCCAAACCCTTTTTCTGGTTTCGCACCAAAACAGACAAAGGAATCGTCTGCTTGGCGAACCACCCACATAATGTCACATGAGTATGGTTACGTAAATCTTCTAGACTGCATCCAGTATCCATACAGAGCTGATTTATGCGAGTCATTGTTGGCCGGCCAACGGTGGTGTGTCCACGTGTCGTTGTCCATAAAAAAACGACGCGTGGCGGTGTCCTCGTGGTGTAATGGTTAAAGCGATGGACGGCGGAATCGTTGTAAACGAGTCCGTACTCCAGTCGCGCTGTTACGTTCACTTTCGGGCAAATACCCTTGGGAAAGGTATCAACCCCCTTATCCTCCCAGCTATGGGTTAAATAGTACCACTGCTGTTCTTTTAGGAGAATGGCTTTGGCATTAAATAACCTACAAAGGTTGATATGCCATTAAGCAAAGAAACCAAACCAAACCAGAACGTCGCGTATGAGTTCCTCCTTAAGTCCTCGGCAGTGCTCAGCATGTCTTGTTTGTCTTGCCTGGATGGTTTGTGAGATGGGAGGTGAGTGGCTGTACAGTTGCTGTTTTCTGGAGTACTGCTTCCAGAATTTGATCAAAACAGTACGTAGCATTCTTGTGTAGTTCACACGAGTTTTTTCTCCATGCGTTATGTTAGCATCCAGGTGGTGCATCCATACTGTAGTACTGACGCAACCACGATAAAAAGCAATTAAAATAGAATTTATGAAAGTGTGCAATAGAAATACCTCCAGTGTGGTTGCAAGTGAATTTAGGCAAGCGGTAATTGTAGCTCCCCCAAGTTATGACTTATTATTTTCTTTCAAATAAGATCAGTTACGATCATAGCTTGGACCAGTGCGTATCGTCCATTTGCTGTTGAAACCTTTTTCAAGACTAGGGAATCTGTAAATGCTACACAGAGCTTTCCTTGCTCATCTCATGTTATGTTGGAATGATGCTGTTACGGATAGAAAACCGATACTGCTAAAGGCTGAAAATTTCAGAACCACATGTTGATCGAATTGAAGAATTACATGATGCAATTTGCCAAAAACTGATCGAAATGGTCTTTTTGTCAACCTTTAAAAACATGGCCGATCCAAGCCATCATCGAGACTGATCGTATCTTAAAAAATGGTAGACCATTAGTTACCATTAGTTACCAGTTGCGCTACACAAGTGACAGTGTAATATTTTGACCTTCGACCCGGCCCAAAATGCCATTCAAGGTGATGCACCGGAAAGAAGTGACACATTCCAATGGCAGTTATGAGAGGAAATCGCGTGGGCGGAAATTGGCAGATGAAATGGGACGAGCTAAAAGAATTCCCATGGTACACTCATAGACTGATGCACCGGAAGAGAGTGACCTGTGAACTGCATGACAGTTATTTCCACTTGATGACGATTAAACATTCGATTTCAAAGATCGAGTGGGTGATCGTGTGGGCGTTGAATTATTATATAACGCAGTCAAGACGGAAGTCAAGTGCCAGTTGAGTTGCAGACAGTTGAAGAAGGAGTTATAGACGAGTAGTGGTAGGGAAAGCCACACCAGGCCGAAGGGGCTTGGGGCCCTGATGAGTTGGGGTTCAGAGAAGATGCTGATACGATGCAGTAAAGAAAGCCATCACCCAGCAGAGTGGACACCCGGACCTCCGGTTGAGCATCAGGAGAACAAGAAAGACACAACGTTGACGGCCATAAGTTTAGGGGTCAATATATTGCAGTTTCTGTTCAGTCTCCAGCTCCCTCTCACACGCAAACCTTGAGTAACCCTTTTCGAACCCTTGCAATAAAGTGAGAGGTAAATATTTTGTTAAAGAAGTCTTCCTGCGTCTGTTTTATCATTGCGTCGGTATGTATCCAGTATATATATGTATATTTCTGCATGAATCAGCAGATGACAATATAACAACAGTTTAAAGTATGGTTTGTTGTTTGGCTGTGCTTCATGGCATATCAACCCTTGTAGGTTATTCAATGCCGAATTCCGTTTGTACATATATATATATTAAATATATATGATTTGTAAACGAAGAGATTGTTGGTAAAATTATTTTTAAACAAACCGGAGCTCGTTTGTATGCACACAGTTAAATAGTTTCAAGTGTTGCCGTGAAATAATAATAATTCAGTTTGACATCAGTCATTAGCTTGCTCACAGTTAAATGGTTTCAAGTATTGCTATCTAACACTAATAGTTCTCTTTGCTCACAGTTAAATGGTTTCAAGTATTGCTATCTAACACTAATAGTTCTCTTTGCTCACAGTTAAATGGTTTCAAGTATTGCTATCTAACACTAATAGCTCTATTTGTAAACAGCTAAATGGTTTCAAGTATTTCTATCTAACATTAATAGTTCTATTTGCACACAGTCAAATGGTTTCAAGTATTTCTATCTAACACTAAGTGTTCTCTTTGCTCGCAGTTAAATGGTTTCAAGAATTTCTATCTAACACTAATAGTTCTCTTTGCACTCAATATACATGGGACCCATGTGACTGCTAATCTCTATTAATATAGGGTGTCTCAATATATATGGGGCCCATTAGACTGCTAATATAGGGCGTCTCAGTATACATGGGGCCCATGTGACAGCTAATAACTCTACTACTAATAATATAGGGTCTCTCAATGAACATAGGACCCGTGTGACTGCTAATAACTCTACTAATAATAACGTTGTGTCCTTTTTTGTATCAGATTTGAAAATAGCATACAATAACAATTATTAATCCTCGATTGCAGTGCCTTGGAAAAGAGCGGAAAAAAGTATTTTGCGTCGCTACTTATTTAGAGGCAAAATCATTCAAAATTGTGCGAGCAAAATTTCGCAGGAAGTTTAACTTTAACAATTATCCCCAGAAAAGTAAAGTTTATCGTTGGGTACACAAATTTCAAGCCACATGGTCAGTAAACAACCTCAACTCGAAGCTTGAAAATCCCAGATCTGACAGGAAGTTGATTGCAAGATGTCCTGATAACGTGGATACGGTGAGAGATTCTGTCGGAAGGAGCCCGAAAAAGTCCCCCCGAAAACGTTTTTTAGTTTTTCACGTGCATCGTTGCAAAGAATCTTAAAGAAGGATATTCGGCTGTACCCATACAGAATCCAGATCAAGCACAAACCCACACCTGCTGTCATGGAGTTTCTTGTCTCAGTAATAAATCATTAAATATTAATAAGTCGCATCTATTTTGAGACACCCTATATATATATATATATACGAGATAGTGCAACCTCAACCTCAAGTCTAACATGTAAAAAGTCATCTGATGAGACAGAGAATATGATAATATTCTCCGGCGAAATAAATTTATAATGACAATTTAACCAGGTTTGAGTTTCCTTCTAATTGCACTTATCCTATTTACCAACCCCTCCGCTCAGGCAGGATATGACACAAGGTCAATTTTTAAGCGGAGTTTAACAGGTTTGAATTCAGAGTTTTCCTTCTCCTAGACTAGTCGCCTCACCAAGGCTGAAGAACCTAATTGCACTTATATACGCTCTGAGTGTGAATTTTGTTATATACCTGCAAAAGAAATGAGTGATGTAACCATAGCCATACATCAAGCACTCACATGGATTTATATGATATTCCTCATATATTTTATATAAGAATAATCCACACCCACTATCTTCGGACGCTGACTGGATATATATATATATATATATATATGATCTATCTAAGCATTTTTGTAGTTTGAAAAATAAAGGTTTAACCCCTGAGATTCAATGGTCCATATTAAAAAGGTCAAATACTCCAAAATGTTTTGATAGTAAATGTAATCTGTGTTTAGAAGAAAAGATACAAATTTTACTTTACCCAGAGCCTGGAAAATTATTAAATAAGAGATGTGAATTAACAGCTAGGTGTAGACATAGGGCTAAATTTAAACTATAGAAAAATTAACATAGATAATGTTTTTTTTTTTAAAAACATAGGATTAAATTGAGAATTAAGGTAAATGAATAAAAATAAAATAAAATAAAAGATAAAAAATGTAAAAAAACCATATCATATATACGTACAATTCAATAAAAGTGTAACTGAATTAATAGGATTACTGTTCTTCTTGGAGAATGGCTTTGGCATTAAATAACCTACAAAGAGTTGATATGCCATTAAACAAAGAAACTATGAATTAATAGGCTGGAAAATAAATTTGAATTTTAAAAATTTACATTTAATTAAATCTTGAATTTAATTTGATATGATTATTACAGTATCATTACGTAAAGTTATTGAATAAAGTTATTTTATCTAAATTAGTATTAAATCTGGAGTTTTAAGTTGAAATGTAATTAGAATTTAAAAAAAAAATTAAAAAAACCCGGAAGTGGGCTAAATGAAGAGACAACTCTTCACCCCTCTTCTATCCCCTTCCCACCCTTCATTCCTGTGTCTATTCTGATTTATTTTATCCATAAGATCTGAAGAAGTCCTGTTCATTTTTTTGTGCTTTTTGATTTTATCAAGAACACATAACAGGATGGAAATAAATTTATAATCCCAATGTGACCGCTTTTGTTTTTTCTTCAAGAAATTATTGCTCTGTGATGTCAGTTACATTGAGCTCTTTACCAGGAAAATTTAAATGTTCACCGTTGAATGTTTTTTTTTTTTGTCCTGGTGGAATTACTCCCAACTCCGGTTTAACTGGACCGAATAATACCTATATATATATATATATATATACAGAATCCAGATCAAGTATAAACTCACACCTGCTGACATGGAGTTTCTGGTCTCAGTAATTAATCATTATCATATTAATGAGTTGGATCTATTTAAAAATACCTTGTACTTGTGAAAAAAAACAAACACTGGATTTACGGCCGGTAAAGAGACATATTTAAATATACCCTAATATTATTGTGTTGTATAGCCAGGACCACTATACATACATATATGCATGCGCAATCCTAACGACAACACAATAAAGACGAGCGGACACAGTTCTTTATAAAAATATACCTCTCACTTTATTTGAAAGGGTTCGAAAGGGTTACTAAAGGTTTTACTGTGTGAGAGGTGAGTTGGAGACTGAACAGAACTGCAACATATTGACCCCAACTCTTATGGCCATAACAGCGTTTCTTTCCCGTTCTCCTGGGCTGCTCAACCGGGGGCCTGAGGGCCCAGCCTCTGTTGGGTGCTGGTTTTCTCTACTGCATCTTATCTCCAACTGATTGAACTTCCTGTGCACCGAGTTATATAATTGTTCGACGTCCAACCTCTTCTTGTGGGCGTCACAAATCGCACTCAATAAACCCGTCCACGGTCAAGGTTATATCCTGATATTCCTCAACCGGATGCTCCTGTTATTTACACAGGTGAATTTCCTATTTTGACAGCTTGGCCGGGGTCAATATGCAACAATTGTTTAATGCATTCAGACGAGCTAACTAATTCAATACCTACAAATTGGTGATCACAACATAAGCCAATATTTGATTGTGTTTATTTTCACGTTTTCTAATTTTCTCTTCATCCAACCTGGTTACGGAACCGGTTATAATGATAATTAGTAACAAAAACATTTTTAAAATGTTTTTCCCTTTTGTTATTTTTACTTAAACTGAACCAAATTTTTGGCCCACATGATTAGAAAGCTTAACCATTTTGTTATTTACTAAACTTGGCTTAGTTGTGGCACAAAACCGGGTGTATGGGGTACCCTGCAAGAATAAAACTCACTAACAATGATCTGTTAATTCAGCTTGCTAAACATTACACCGCATGAGGAATCCAAAGTTGAACCATGTTTCAAACTCGAACAAAAACTGTTACGAAAAAGCTTTTGCAATATGAAATAAGGTAAAAGAAAGACCCCTCCAAAAAAAAAAAAAAAAAATACAAACAAAAAAAAACAAAAAACAAAAAACAAAAAACAAACTAAAAAACAAAACAAGAAACGATGAAATAAAAAAAATCAACATTCATAATTTTAAAATTCAATAAATATAAAATGAAAATAATTTCAAGAACGAAAAAAAAAAAAAGATAAAAAGATTAATATTTTTGGTTTTCCTTTTTTTTCTGCCGAAAGTCACTGCTTCTTGAGCCGCTTCCATTTTTGCTGGCTTGTGTCCCTGACGAGCCGGGCCACCGCCACTTTCTTCTGCCACATTTCGACAACATCTTTCAAGTTTTCGTTTTGTCTACTCAGCAAGATGAATTCAGATAATTCAGGCACCCGAAATTCGCCCAGTAACTGCACCAATTTTTCGTTGTCGTGCTTTTCTTTGTCCTTGGTGGCCGTAGATATCGCCAAACTCTGTTCGACCCTGCCCATCATGAACTTTACTTTGGCGATCTTCCCGCGCAGGTTGTCACCGTGGGCCACCCGCTTCTCCAGGTGTCGTCGAAGATTATACACCCCACGCTCCGCCACGCTCGTCCGGCACAGAAGACGTACTCGCTTGTTCGTCAGTTGGTCAATCTCATTGGGGAAAGCGCGGTTTTCCAGTAATTTCCGGTAAAACTCAGCTGGGTCAGCCTGTTCTTCGTACTTACGGACCAAAATCCGTTTCTTGATCTGCTGCACAAGATAGATGTTATCCAATTTCGTAGCACGGATAAACCCATCACGTTTCGTGTCATTAGCACTTACAATCGTCCACCATTTTTCTGTTGACATCCGTTGCCGATGTGGAACCTCCCATGGCTTTTTATTCGAAAAGCAGATGGCCGGTCCAACCTTGGACAGTAAAATGTTAATTTCATTCTGCATAGTCCTCCAAGTCAAATCCTGGTTTTCAGTCGAGGCGAGAAGGTCGTTGAAGTAAGCGGCCGCTTGCCGTTTCTGCATTATGAAATCTTCTGTCATCCATCTTAGATAGTTTTGGGCAATTTGCATTTTTTGATCCAGGTTAAGTTCCCATTTTTTGGCTCGCTTCCCTGTGGTGGACATCAGAGTCTGAGCCGCGGAGCTTATCGATGTATCCAGAGAGATTTCACTGCTGCCTCCGTCTGTGCTCGACCTGCTACTTTCCATCGGGATTTCTATTTGATTATCTTCGATGAAACGCTGAAGCATGGCTGTTTCTAGTGTTATGCGGCTGATGGAAGAGCGAATTTCTTTAATTCGTTCTAAGAGGGTGTTTATTGGTTGAGCATACAAGGCGCTAACTTGCCACATAAATTTTAGCTTCAACTTCTTCATTAGCTTCTCTACGTCAATGTCGTTCATGGTGATAGTTTTGTTTCTGAATTCGACGAAATGTGATGATATATATATATATATATATATATATATATATATATATATATATATATATATATATATGTATGTATACTGGCTCTTGTTTTTTTATTGTCTAGGCTTCAGTCAGATGATTCATTACTAAAAAGTGTTTCGATTTACTGAAGATCCTTTCATCTTTCTTTTTAAAGGAAAAGGTACACTTGTCTTCAAGATGAAATGGTCACTCCCTGGAGAAACGACTATGATGTTGCAGTCCAGCTCGTTAACCACTACACCACGGGGAATTCTCCTCTCTGGAGGAGTTTCAGTTGATTGATTGATGAATAAACCATTCTTTATCTATACAGCAATGAAAAATTGATAGATAGATCGATTGAAAAATAGATAGATAGATAGATAGATAACGAGAGAGAGAGAGAGAGAGAGAGAGAGAGAGAGAGAGAGAGGGAGGGGAGAATTAAAAATATTAACGGATCGGGTAACTTCATTGCCATTCACTCGGGTCATTTTACTCCCTGTCGTCCAGGGTGGGGGAGTTTAGAATATGCTGACTGTATTCCCCGCAGAGAGGTAGGATTAACCAGAAAAAGAGGTGTCCTGAGTATAACACTCAACTGCATCTGAGGAGCGTAGAGTACGTCTTTATTATAATTACTCCCAGGTCCACTCTCTTTTGGAGTGGTAATACCTGTTAAGGTCCTTTACATGGTTCAAATAGATCTGTTTGAAAATTATTCATATTCCATTGGAATACTTGATTGTTGGTTGGTTTGTTGGGTTTTATGGCATATCAACCTTTGTAGGTTATTTAATGCCAAATCTATTTTAATACAAATAATCAGTTCTATTTCAAACAATTCAGTTTAGCATGAGTACAGAGTTCAATTGTCAAAAACATTTCTATTTCAAGCTATTCAGTTTAGTCAAACATTTCTAATTCAAACAATTTAGTTTAGTATAAGTATAAATTTTGTTTACACGCAGTTAAATGTCAAAACAGTTCTATTTCAAACAATTCAGTTTGGCGTCAGTACAGTTTCAATCTCAAAAACAGTTCCATTTGAAACAATTCAGTTTAGCATAAATATGTAGTTTAGTTCTATTTAACCTATAGATAAGGTTCTTTCAGGTGCAACCACCCAGGCCAGAGTGGACCTGGGAGCGATGGCAATGAAGAGCTACTCTTCATTCCCCAAAGCTCCAGCATTACTGGAACCTCACCATCAGATCGTCTAGTGTCATATCCAGGATACTCGTTGGGGAAGGGGTATTACCTCTCTACAGAGGTGCAGTCGGTGTATTCTACAGCCCAAGCCGACTGGGCAAAGGAATACTTGATTTCACATAACAGTAAATATTTTGTATAAATAATAGTTACAAGAATCTATGATTGTTTACTAGGGATTATTAGTTGTTACTTGAAACCATATAACTGTGTGCAAACAAATATCTATTATTAAATAGAAATAATTACTTGAAACCATATGATTATTTGTATTAGATAAGAATACTTGAAATCATACCACAGTGTGTAAATTATTTGTATTAGATAGGAATACTAGATATTATATAACTGTGCAAAAAAACAAAAAAACTCTTAAGAAACAATTGTACAAAAAATATAAATATATATAATGAACGCAATTCTTGAATCTTTCTTCGTAATTTTTTTGTAATTACATATTTATCAGTTTAATGATTTACGTTGCATATATTACGTTGTTGGGTCTCTGTCTTTTTTGTATTTAATGGTACATCAACATTTGAAAATCATTTACCATTTACCAACCCCTCCGCTCGGTCAGGATATGACACAAGGTCAATTTTTAAGCGGAGTTTAACAGGTTTGAATTCAGAGTTTTCCTTCTCCTAGACTAGTTGCCTCACCAAGGCTGAAGAACCTAGTCTGTCCTACTATTTACCCATAGCTGGAGGGAGAATAATTGGATTCATACCTTCCCCAAGGGTATTAGTGCTATGTGAAATGCAATCAGTCTCGTCCAGGATTTGAACTCGTGTCGCCGTGTCCATTTCCTACGACGATAACAACTACACCACGGGCAAATGCCAAATCCATCCTTATGTGTTATGGAAAAGAGGGTTTCCTACCTTTTCCAAGGGTATTGGTTCGAAGGTGAACGTAACAGCGCGGCTGAAATTCGAACTCGCTTGCTCCAATGTCACTGTCCAGTACGTTAGTCAAGAAACCACCACGAGACTCCCCACCACAACCGCTGGTTGTCCCTTATAATGGAAATGAAGAAGTGAGGAAAGAGGTGTTAGCGAAGAGATTGTCACTTGATCTCACTTTCTAAAGAAAATAAATACGTTGTTACAGAAAAATCACTTAGTGTGACGTCACAGGAAACCACTGTAGGTTATTTAATACCAAATCCTCTTTATACATATTATTAAATATACAGGATTTGGTTTGGTTTGGTTTTATGGCATATCAACCATTGTAGGTTATTTAATACTAAATTCTCTTTATACATATTATTAAATATATAGGATTTAGTTTGGTTTGGTTTTATGGTATTCCAAGTATTGTAGGTTATTTAATGCCAAATCCTCTTTATACATATATATTAAATATATAGGATTTGATTTGGTCGGGTTTTATGGCATATCAACCATTTTCGGCTTTTTAATGCCAAATCCTCTTTATATATATATATATATATATATATATATATATATATCAAATCTGTAGGATTTGGTTTGGATGGGTTTTATGGCATATAAAACATTGTGGGTTATTTGATGCCAAATCCTCTTTATAAACATATATCAAATATATAGGATTTGGTTAAGTTGGGTTTTATGGCATATCAACCAGTGCAGGTTATCTAATGTCAAATCGTCTTTATACATATATATTGAATATAGATGATTTGGTTTGGTCGGATTTTATGATATATCAACCATTCTCGGCTATTTAATACCAAATACTCTTTACATATATATATATATATATATATATATGTTTGGTGAGTTGGATTTTATGGTATATGAACCCTTTTTGGTTATTTAATGCCAAATCCTCCTTATACATATGTATTAAATATATATGATTTGTTTTGGTTGGGTTTATGGCATATCAACCGCTGTATGTTATTTAATGCCAAATTCTCTTTATACATATACATTAATTATATATGATTTAGTTTGGTTGGGTTTTATGGCATATCAACCATTGTAGGTTATCTAATGCCAAATCATGTTTATACATATAATTTAGATATATATACGTTTTGTAAAGACATTTGGTTGATAACATTTTTAAACAATCCAGAGCTCTTTTTTGTACACAGTTAAATGGTTTCAAGAATTGCTATTTAACAGTCACAATTTAACATCACTTATTTGTTTGCACACAATTTGTTCTATTTGACCCATAGATATGACCCTATCAGGTACTACCACTCCAGGCCAAAATGAACCTGGAAGCAATGACAATGAAGGGGTACTCCACATTCCCCAAATCACTAAGGCCAGAGCCTCGCCACCAGATAGTTTATTGACATATCTAGGACACTCGTTGGGTGGGGTTTTACTCCTCTGCAGAGATTCAGTCGGTGTATTCTACAGCCCTCTTGGATACGTTTACAGTTTCTTTGTTTAATCGCATATTATCCTTCGCGATTTTTTTAAATGTCAAAGCCGTTCTTGTAAAAGAATGTCAGTAATACTATTGAACCCATCGCAGGAGTAGACTGGAAAGTTCATATTTTTCACAAGGGTATTAGTCTGAAAGTAATTTACTATAGTTTTTGCTTAGACGTAGTCACATGAAGGGATCCCTAAATGAGACTCCCCTACCCTTGACCCGCATTTACAGTGTAGTTTTTCATATTCTAATCATAATGTTAATAATTCAGGTTGGCAATCTCTGTGAGTTTACAAACTCTTTCATAAAAGAGGGAGAAACTTCTTGTATTTCTAAGGAAAATATTGAAGCCCCCTAAAAAGAGGCTTTTAGCCCACCTGAAATACATATATTTAAAGCACTCCAGCAATCCAACAGTTAAAATTCAAAACCCAAATTTTCTCATCGCTTTTTTCAATCTAAGTCACCTCTAACAATAACCGTTTATCAAACGCCTCAATTCTTGTCCGGACGGATATGTGTGCGTGTGTGTGTATGATTACATAACTGTTAGGGATTAGGTCTAACGAAAAAATAACAAACTTAATTGCTATGAGAGATAGAAAGGGAATTGCCTCCTGTTGGATTGTTGGGCCTGGAAGAACGGATACACGTGAGGGATAAGAATACAGAGACTTGGAATCTGCCATGACACATGGTAGACAGACATTTGACTGGTGCTTACAAAGTTAAAACAGCATCCTTTCCTGAAATAACGAGAGAAAAGAAAGTGTGTATAAAAGAAAGATTCATAACAGTATTTTCAGTGTTCTTATTTTTAAAAACATTATTTCGTTGTTGGCACGTGGAATGATGTTTAAAATTTGTTGAGTTTCTAAGAGATATAACAGAAGATGATGAAAACAATGACAGAATATTTTTGAAAAAAGCCGAACTTTCACGAACGTTTCCGGGCCGATAACGGAAAGAATCGGAATATGCCGACAAAACTCCTAGCCAATCAAATTTAAAGCAAGCAGACGATAAAATAATTCAATCAATTCGTTGACAAAGTTACGAGAACAGTATCAAAAACACTTTTATCATATATATATATATACATATATATATATATATATATATATATATATATATGCACACACACAGAGATAAATATAACATGTATGCATGTAGCCATAACAAAGTGAAAACAGTGCATAAGCTTGAGAATTAATTATTTTTTTTTGAAAGAAGAAACAACACAAAAACTACCAAGATGAGGAAAAAAAGTCCGCAATTAATAAAAATTAATTCTCAGATTAAGAAGCCTCGTCTCAAAATGATTCCAATTAAAGACAAGTACAGTACATAAGCTTATTATTATTGTAGCAATACACATTAATTTGCAACTGAAAGTTGATATAATGGGGTCTGCATTAATGCTGAACATGAATTTTTGATTAGCAAAATTCTTGATATCTTAATTAGAATGCTTCATTCGCAAGTAGAAACATCAATATCATCACGGACCAATATTATTCAAGCAATTTTAAACAACATGAATTTATCACAGCTAAGCGACAAACTACAATCTGTGGAAAAAGTGATACAATTCTACCAAGAAAAAAAATTATAGGCAAAATTAAAAGTTGCGAGCATCCTTGCCATTAAAAAAAATGAGAAAAGCTATGCCTGGAGATGTTGAAATACCAAATGCAGGACGTAGACTGCATTGCGTCAAGGGACGTTTTTCTCCCGGTCCAAACTGGCCATTGCTCAAATATTAAAATTGATATATCTGTGGTCGCACGAGATGGCTACAGTTAAAAATATAAGACGATAGTGCGGCATCAACTCATGCGTTTTGTCGGCATATTCCGATTCTTTCCGTTATTGACCCGGAAACGCTCGTGAAAGTTCAGCTTTATCGCGGTAACATAGATGCATAAGTACCAATATTACGACATTTTTAACAGAGAATTTTAGGGCGTTTGTGACCTTTCATTTCGCATTCAGTAGGCCGTCGTACCTCTGGTGCACCGGAGCGTTCCTCCGGCCTCAGTGGGCCATCCCCCCAGGCTTCTGGGTTTGTTGCCTGGCGCCTGAGGCGCCCCTAAAAAGGGGAATGTCGACGGGGCCGAAGATATTTTTGGCCTTGCCGGACGAGTGTGGACTTCGGCCCTGCGACCGGACCCACCTTAAAAACGGCCTTGTGCTACATTCGTGCGTTGGTGGGACGTATGATAAATACAGAGAATTTTTGATCAATAGACCAAAGCCTGACTTGTTAACCAAATATTTTCTTATTTTCCACTGATATATGCATTGGAAAAATAAGGTTTAAAAAAGTTCGGCTTGGTGTTATCCCTCCTGCGTTTTTGTCATCATTACAGCTAACAACCATTATGGTTTGAGCCGGCTTCTTCTCGGATCCGGACAGCATCTCAAATGAGTGCCGTCTATGCAGCATGGTTTTTGATTTCCGATTTAGCAATCTCCAACCAATCGCGATTCCACTGTCGAAAGCCGAAAATTTCCTGCCCAGTGATTGTCCCTAGGTCTGCTTTCACCGTAGTCAGCCATATTTTGATCTAGCTGCCTTGTCACTTTCCCCAATGTCGAGATAGAACCCGCACCACTGATCGGATAGAAAGTTCATTGACGAGGCGACAAAAGGACTTGGCGGAACCAATAAACCGTCTGGACAGCAGATTGCTACCTATAAGTGTTGTCTGGCGGCAGGAGCGCATGTCACCGTTGGAGGAGACGTGCTGGGATCGGCGTATTCTCAAGATTCAACGGAGGCAGCCATGGTCGAAAACTTATATTCGCCGCAAGTCTGGCCACATCTCAGCCGCATAGAGTTGCACTGTTCGGATTATGACTTGGTATATTCAACATTTAGTGGACAATTTGATTTCCGAGCGAGACTAAAGTCGATTTTACAAGCGGCAGAAGGCAGAGTTGATACAAGTTGCGATTTGGTCTTTGTCTTGACCTGCGGCAGTGAATTTGGCACTCAGGTATTTGAAGCCCTCAACATTTTCAAGGATTTCTCCAGTAAGATGGATTAAAGTTCTTTTAGATGGTGAAACATTGGCTGACAGAATCTTGATCTTTGAAATGTTATTTTTGGTTGTTCGGAAAATACCGTCCGATTTTAGAATAAACTTTATTCCTCAATTAATCAGTTTGAATCTGTCAAAAAAATGATGCCTGAACATATATACATTTCTGCCATTAATCAACAAGGTTTTTTATAAGTAAATGATAAAAATTTAAAGGTTTTGATGCAAAGAAATCTTTAAATGCAGCTTCTATCTCTTCTTTAAAACAGAATTTTTTTTTGGTGTAAAAAAGTGTTCAGATACTTGAAAAAAAAATGGTAGTCAGAGGGTGAGAGATTAGGGAAATTATAGTGAATGTGGCCAAGTCTCATCCCAAGTTTTTGTAGTGTCGTCCTGGCAAGATGTGGCCGAGTGTTGTCATGAAGCAAAATCATGACCATCCTTGAAATCAAGTAAAAGATAAATAAATGCATCACTTCATTTTTTCAAAATTAAAAACCTTCATGTAACCTTCAAAATCAAATTCTTTAAGAATTGATAGGAAATTAAAAAGAGGACACTTTGAAAATTAGGAATGTGAATTTTTTATACATCTACTATTAAAATATATTAGAATAAAATTTAAACATTATATTCTAAAATTGGGCAGTATTTTCTGAACAACCTAATAGTATGTATTTAACACTTTAGAGATTAAGATTCTGTCACTTTTTAATATGGACAAATAGTTGTAAAAATACTGAGATAGCAAGGTTAAATTGATATTAGTTTTAAAGCAAACGAATTCTGGGATAATGAAGATTAGTATATATTTGGTAATGTATAATAAAATATCGACTGGACTAATATTGGGAGAACCAAACAATGAATTATCATAGTAAAATAAACATCAATGCAAACAACATTCAACTGTGAATAAAAAACTGCCGTTGAAGAACTATTTTAGTAATCACGTCTAACCTAATCTATTTAACAAAGAGCGGGAAAAATAAATTACCTTGATAATTTATATATATACATATATTTATATATATATATAACAAGTGTAAAGCTGTTAGTGTCCACACAGTATGTATGGAAAAAAAGTTGTTCAAGAAATGTCGAAGTTGGGACAAATAGTCCAAAAGAAAAGAAAATAAACTAAAAGAAAGTTTAAACGCAAGATTTTAAAATCGAACGCCAAACCGAAAGACGCTAGATTTTCAAACCAACAGCGTTTGAAAATAGCAGCGGCGAGAAAACATTCTCATTATAGAAATATTTTAGGAAATACATTCGATTCATAATACTCATTGAGACTTTATCCTTTTAACCACCGAAAGAAAATTTATTTTCATAATAGATTCAGTTACATTAAGAAGGTGAATGTGTAATATAATGGCCGAGGGATTTCGTTTTATGCCTTTGGGTTTAGTTAGGCTGAGAACCTTTCGGCTCAGCACATGGGTTAGTTAGGTGCAAACTTGAGCACAGGTGTTGACGCGTGCGTGGGGAGGATATGTCGTTCACAGATGTCAAAATAAAAATCCGATAGAAAGGTTGACCAGTGCATGTGAATGACGTCATGCACCGGAAGCGCGTGCACGGAGGATTTTGGGGATTTTGAAAAAGTCAGTAGAGTTGAGAACTGGATACTGAACGAGAAGGGTTGACTTTCGCTTGTTCGCGGGGGCCTTGGGCAGGTGTCGCACGAGATGGGGGGGGAGATGAAAAAGCCAGAATAGAAGGAATGTGTATCTCTCTCCTTATGTCGAAGAACCTTTAAACTCAAAGGTAATAAAAAGTTTCGTACCTAAACCAAGAAGTCGTAAGTGTTTTTCATGTTTCGAGATCCTATGTTTTATGTTATATATATATATATATATATATATATATATATATATATATATATATATATATATATGAACATTATATGTACATTTCACACATAGCCGTATCATGGCTATGGTACAAATGTCCTATTAAGAAAAAAACAACAACAAAAAACAACTCCCAACATGAAACTGCTGAGCGAAGGCAGTGATTAGAAGATTTTAATGGATCTGATGGCATCCTTATTATCTCCAATACACCTTGGCTGGGCCGTCAGGTATTCGTGCCGGATGGGGTGTTGATCAATGGCAGATTCGCGGCCGAAAATCCCCCAGCTTCGGCTGGGCCACCTTCGGGTGAGCGAGCTGCAACCTATTGTCCCCTACGTATGGCACAAGACCTTACTGTCTAGCTCAAGCCGTAACCCGACATACGTGCCCGGACCCAGATTTGGGTTCGTGAAACTGCTTGCCTCATTAGACCCACATTGTAATTAGTGGGTCAATGACCAGGAGGGTTCGAGTCTCGGCTCGTTCCCGACCTTTCCCTCCCCTTTATCCCCACTTTAATCGGCCTTCAGGCTTTTGACCTTGTGTCAAGTCCTGTCTGGTGGGAGGCAGCGATAAATAATTATCCTCTTTGATACACATTTTCCGGACAGACAAGCAGCCTGATGTCGTAATGGGCCCCAACTCAAAGAAAAGTGTCTTTCTTATAGAATTAACAATCTTTTGGGAAGAAAGAGCACATGTACGAAAGAAAAATCGATACGAGTTATTGTGTGCCGATTGTGGGGAAAAGGGATGGACATATAATGTGATACATTATTGAGTGGGTTTCTGGGAAATTCGGTAGTTTTCTTCCTTTCAAAAATTGGCATCACTGGACGTTGTTTGCAAAGTGCTTTGAGTCACCTTCAAACAACATGCTTCGAGCTGGATTTTGTCGCGCTCAAAGCATCAAAATAAAAGTTCTAGCTTCAGCGGTATATATACTAAAATAAGATGCGCGTGACACACGGTTTCTAAAGATTTTTTTGATGAACAAGTTATTAACATCACGGCGTCTACAGTACGGGTCATTCGGGACCCCATCCTGGGTAAGTAGGCAAAGCTTGTTTTTTTTCTATCCTTGAAACCTAATTAGCAGTATGTTGTGAGTCATCGTCCCCGTCATCTAGTTGTTAGTCTCCAAGATCTTCCCCATCCCTATTATTTTTGCGCTTCAATCCTTACTCCAGCCTGCTTTTACTGAAGATCTTGGAATTTCACGTGTACAAAATTCATATTACCTGCAATTAACTGCCCATACCACACCCAAACCTGTCTTTTTTAGCCCCATTAGATTAGGAACCCTCTCCCACTTAGAGGAGGTCCGGCTTGTTTTCGGTGTTTTCGGACCCCGGAAAACAGTCGGCCTCCACTTCGTAGACGGGGTAATGGGAGGGCAACCAAACGGGGATTTTTTTTCGTTTGTTTCGTCTTTTGTATATTTCGGGGTTTTTCTTCCATACCCATCATATAACATTTTTGTAAATAAGCCATATATTGTAAATAAAATCATTCATTCCATTCGGGTTTTTTAAGTAGGTCTTTTCACAGAGCAAATGTGGTATTTTGGTGTTTGCTGCGTGATTGGTGATGGATGACTGTCTATATATTGTACTGTTGAATGGTTCGGCGAAGGCAGCTAGCTAGGTAGATCAATATCAGTTTGCGCCTCTGCAGCTACCGGGTAGCACTTCGGATGGTCGAGTTATCTGCAGCACGGATCTGGCCGAGTGTGTCTCGGTACCTGGAGATTTTCTTCGGCCTTCCCCCAAGCTTTTACCCTATTCGGAGGGGGGTTTATTGCCCGGTGCCTGAGGCGCCCCTAATAAGGGGAATGCTGACGGGGCCGTAGGCATTTTTTGAAATGCCGGACGCGTGTGGGCTCCTGTCCTGCGCCCGGACTCACCAAAAAATGCCTTGTGCCACACATGCCCGTTGGGTGGTGTGGAATTCAAATACCGCAGCTAGGTAGGTCCCTTAAAATATATAGAAATACATGACCGCTCTCTTCCCATCCTCCATAAAATTTTAAGGCTTCATGCCTTCCTTAATGTAAATTTAATACCGTCAAATCCCCGGATGGGTGGGTGCTCCGGTTCAACCGCGAGATACGCAAGGCCTTTCAGGTGCATTTTTGTGATTGTTTTGCTCGCTTGCTTGATATACCACTTCAGGAGTTTCGCACTTATCTTGCCGATTTCTCGTCCCTTCTGAAAATTACTGGGTTGGTTACAAAGCGCGAAGTCCGTGATGCATTGAAGCAGGTCGGCTTTAACAAATCGCCAGTATTTGATGGTTTAGCCTACGAAGTGTACTTGAGGATGTCGCACACGTTTGTACCTATTCTGACGGACGTGTTCAACCGTTGGTTTGCTCAAGGAGCCATCTCTACCAGCATCACCACGGAAGTGATCACATTACTGAAGAAAAGAGACAAGCATGTTTGCGAAGATTAGACGACTAATTTGGCGACCGTAGTCGAGGGCGGCCCGAAGGCTCCCTTTTCAATAGCTACTACACCGAGGTGTAGGGGAGGGCGCTACTCCATTTCCAGGATTGCTCCACTTTATCCTTGATCCTCACCTAAGCAAGGTGTCACCAAGTACTATTAGTCCAGTCTTTGTTATGATTCGACCTGGGATTGAACCCCAGTCTCCCTAACCATTGGCGAACACTCTTGGCCCATAACTCTGTTATACACAGAATTAAAGATTTTGGCCCGGATCTTGGCGAATCGTTTGCAGAGTATTGTCGGGGATTTGATCGGACCTGAGGTGAACTACGCTGTGAAGGGAAGATTAATCCAGAACAATATACACTTGGTACGCGAGATCATAGAGGAAATAGAAGATAACACAGATGCTGCACTGATCAGTTTGGATTAGTCCAAGGGTTTCGACTGAGTTGATCATCGGTTCTTGGCAACAGTTTTGGAAACCGCCGGATTCGAATCGGACTCCGGCAAAGTGATTCGCATACTGTGGTGACGATGAATAGAAAGCGCTCGGAGTCTTTCGAGATCGAACGGTCAGTCGCTTTGGAACCCTTGCTCCGTAAGCTCAGGAATGAAAAGGCAAATCTGGCTTTGCGCAGAGTTCCCTTCGTCGGCCGTCATGTGGTAAAAGTCTTCGTATACGCTGATGATATCACAGTCTTTGTGTTCCACCCTTCGGACATAGACGCTGTGATGAAGGTGATCGTGAGGTACATATGGATGCACTGCATGGACGCTAACTAAACAAACGGAGAAAAAGCTTGACGGTAACTACACAAGAATGCAGCGAGCAATATTGAACAAGTCCAGGAGGCAACACCCTACAAAACAGCAGCTGTGCGGCCTACTACCACCCATCACGAAAACTAACAAAGTTAGACGAACCAGACATGCGGGACACTGCTGGAGAAGTAGGAACGAGCTCATAAGTGATGTACTCATGTGGACCCCTTCACATGGCCGAGCAAAGGCAGGGCGACCAGCCCGAACCTACATACAGTAGCTCTGGGCCAATACGGGATGTAAACTTAAGACCGACCGGAAGCAATGGACGATAGGGTGGGGTGGCGAGAGAGGGTCAGGGATATCCGTGCTGATGGCGCGACGTGATGATGATGAATATTTCCGCATTTATCCCTAACGCTTATTCTACGAATGTTCTCCTATACGTTAACTTCCCACTTTCTTGCCCCCTCTTTTGAAATGCTCATTAATTTTGCACCCCCTTTTCTGATTCCACATTCCCTCTCCCCCTTTCTTCTTCTTCTTCTTCTTCTTCTTCTTCTTCTTCTTCTTCTTCTTCTTCTTCTTCTTCTTCTTCACGAATCTTTACCCATCCATTAACGGCATACTTTTGTCGCCCTCTTTTATAATGCACACTAATTTGCCCCCCCACTTTTTTTTCCATATTCATTGTATATCCTTTTTTTCTTCCTCTTCAAATCTTCACCCATCCATTCATTTCAGATTTTCTTGGTCTCCCTCTTTTGTAATGCTCACTGATTTGCCCCTACCCACCGTTTAATTCCACATTCATTCTACCCCCCCCCACTTTTTTTTAATATCTTGTTGCTTTCTACATTTTCTCAGCCACTTCTTCCTCCTATCTTTATGCTTCCACTTTTCTTGCCGCCCGTGTTTTCGATGTACGTTTATTTAGTCCCCGTTTGAATTCAAAATTAATTCAGCCGCTTCTTCCACAACTCTTCAGCCATCTACTAAGTTACCCCTTTTCTCCCCACCCCCGTTACCGTGGGCATTTCTTTAGTTCCGTCGTTTGAATTTCACAGTCCTTTCTGCATTCATTCTAGCTTTTTCTTTTCCACATTAATTTTTCTATCTTTTTGGTTTACACATTTATTCTGCCTTTTCTTCCACGAATCTTCGCCCATTCATTAACTTTCGACTTTATTGCTCCATCCTTTTAAAATGCACACAGATTTTGCCTCCCCCCCCACTGCCGTTTTTATCCAACATTTTATCATTTCCAAATTCATTTTTCCCCATCTTGTTGGTTTTTACATTCATTCTGTCACTTCTTTACCCATCCGCTAACTTCCCCTTTTCTTGCCGCCCCTCACTTTTTTTGCCCCCTGTCTTTGGTATTCAATATTTATTCTACCCCCACTTTTTTATAGCCACATTCATTTTTCCAATCTTTGAAGCTTTTCGCATTTATTCTGTCACATTTTCCACGAATCTTCACCCATCCACAAACTTCACGCTTTTTTACCCCCTCATTATGCAATGCACACTCATTTTGTCCCCCCCCCTTTAATTCCACATTCATTTTGCTACTTCTTCCATGAACCTTCATCTATTCACTTATTTCTTTCTCGCCGCCCCACCACATCCCGTTTTCAATGCACCCCCCACACTTTTGAATTCATGATTTATTTTTCCACTTCTTGTTTCGTGTTCCCCTTTTAAATGCACACTCGTTTTGCACCCTCATTTTTATTTCTACATTCACTTTTGCAATACTTCCCACTTTCTGGCGCCCTCTTAGCAACGCACATTCATCTTTCCCCTTTTTTACTTCCACATTCATTCTACTCCACTATTTATTTTTACATTCATTCTACCCCCTATTTATTTCCACATTCATTCTACCCCCCTTTTTACTTTCACATTCATTCTACCCACTTTTTACTCCCACATTCATTCTACCCCCTTTTTATTTCCACATTCATTCTACCCCCTTTTTATTTCCACATTCATTCTACCCCCTTTTTACTCCCACATTAATTCTACTCCCCTTTTTACTTCCACATTCATTCTACCCCCACATTTTACTTCCACATGTCTATTTCGTAGAGTCACCCTTCACCATCACTGAAGATCGAAATAGTTATCTACAGAATCTCATTCAATGAGGGATGTTACAGAAATGTCTATTCGTAGATGAACCTCTCACCATCACTGAAGATCGAATAGTGATTTTACAAAGCTCTTTGCTTCGATGTGGCACAAGGCCGAATGAATGGGGCGCCCAATGAGACTCGAACTCACTCGTGTAGGTTTGCTAGTGCTAGCTTGCTAACCGTTGCACCACGAGAGGTGCCCACTGAAGATCGAATAGTATTTTACTAAAATTCATTTAACGGGGCAGATGTTGAGAAATTTCTATATTTCATAAACAAACTCTTATCATCACTCGATGAAAGATCGAAATAATAATTCTGTAAACTTGATTTTGTGTGGCGTAGGTAAATGAGTTAAATTTCACTGACAATTCTCTCACAATAACTAAAGTTCGAAATGTTAATTTACCAAACGGCATTTCACGAGGGATGGGTAAGCGAGTCGTCTGTTTCATTGATAACCTTCTAAACATCTTTGCAGATCGATATAGTTATTTTCTAAACTTTATGTACTTGAGATGGGGCGTAGAGATTAGTCTATTTCATATTATTCCCTAAACTTCATTTAAAGTGGGGAGGGTAAAAGAGTAATCTTTTACGGAGACGAACCTTTCACTATCACTGAAGATCGAAATAGTTATTTTCTAAATTTCATTTAATCGGGTAGTATTTAAGAGATTTCTATATTTCATTGACAATCTTTTACAGTCACTGAAAATCGAAATATTAATTCAAACTTCATTTAATTAGGGGTGGAAAATTTAGTCGTATTTCATAGACAATCCTCTCACCATCAGTTAAGGTCCTGAAGACCTGCCTCGGGCGATGAACGATAGGGAGGAGTGGCGAGAGAGGGTCAGGGATATCCGTGCTACCAGCGCGACATGATGATGATGATGATGAAACTTTAGTTAATGGCCACTGTAAGAGAGGGGTCTATTTCATTGGGAAACCTCTCACCGTTGTTGAAAATCGAAAAAAAAAAATGATTCATTAATCTTCATTTAATGGGGAGTAAAAGAGTCGTCACTTACAGAGACAAAGGCGCCTCTGGTGGTGTAATGGTTAGCAAACTCGACTAGCAAACCTACGCGAGTGAGTTCGAGTCTCATTGGGTGCCCCTTTCATATGGCCTTGTGCCACATCTAAGCAAAATGCTTAGTAAATTACCACTTACAGAGACAAAGCTTTCACCATTACTGAAGATCTAAATAGTCGTTTTCTAAACTTCATTTAGTGAGGGAGGGTAAGAGATTAGTCTATTTCATAGACAAACCAATCACTATCACTGAAGATCGAAATAGTGATTTATTAAATTTTATTTAACGTGAGGAACGTAAGTGGGTCGTTTATTTCATAGACAAACCAATCACTATCACTGAAGATCGAAATATTTATTTATTAAACTTTATTTAACGAGAGGAACGTAAGTGGGTCGTTTATTTCATAGACAAACCTTTCACCATCACCGCATATAAAAATGGATATTTACTACATTCATTTATTTATTTGTCTACTTCATAGATAAACCTCTCACCATCACTGAAGATCGAAATAGTTATTTACTAACGTCAGTTTAGTTGCGACAGAAAGTTGGAAGCCAATGAAGAACGAACCCTTAATTTACTAGCAATGGATCTCCAATGTTACCCGCCACACGAGGTGCCATAAAGATAGTAATAATTAAAAACTTACAGCTAAATTGTATTTTATATAATAAACCTTTCTGAACAAGCCCACCACGACATAAATAAATAACTGAATAAATATATAAAACTCATTTTAAAAAAGAATGAAAAAATAGAATAAATAAATAAATAATTTTAAAAAGATAAAAATAAATAAACATACAAATTAAAAAAAAACCCTCTAAAAACTTGAATAAAGGAATAAAAGTAATAAAAATACAATGAAATAAAATGGTTTGTTTGTTTGTTTTGTTTAACGGCATACCAACCTCATCGGTCATTTAATGCCAAATCAAGTTGAAGAAAATAAGTCTGAAAAGAAATTCAAAGCAGAGGTCTTAGGAATTAATGATAAACTTTAGATAATTAATTGGTTATTTTTTAAATCTTTATTAGGAGTTTATTTGTAGGGAATCAAAACACCCCCTGTGAAACAGGTTGGGAAAGGGATCAGTTTGTTAGACTATATCTTGTAAAGAAAGGGTTTATAGAAGTAGTTGGTGACTGTAGTCGAGGGCGACCATCAGGCTCCCTTTTCAATAGCTACAACACAGAGGTGCAGGGGAAGGCGCTACTCCTTTCCCTGGATTCCACCACTTTACCCTTGATACATACTTTATATTGCTGTGTGTTAAGCAAAGAGGTATCAAGTGCCATTTTAAAAGTCTTTGGGATTAAACCCAGATCTCCCGGACCATTGGCGAAAAGTAATTTGGTCTTATTGTAAATTTCTTTTGATTTTTGTGTATAACTTCACTGTTTTTAGAAATAAAATCGGTAAATTAAAATAAATAATAAATAATAAAGAACAAATTAAAATAAAACTATAAAAAAAAATGAGAAGAGATAATAAAATGAAATAAAAATCAAAATTAAAATTTTCCGACCGCCTGCTCTAAAAGGTGGAATCTAAATTTGGAATGAATTATTGTCGGTGTGGTGGGGGTGGTTATGTTTTTGAGGAACTGACTTCATTTCTACCCAAATTAGAAAAATGTAAACTTCCATTTGTATGTAGTGACTATTTGTGCTGCCCCAATACCAGAGTGTAGACATTTTGTCAACCCCTTTGGTAGTGTAAGCAAGGTTACCCAGCGGATTAATCTCACTGATTTAAGTGGAGCTCATATTACCGTTTGCAACCAACGCGAACATGCAACAACAGAATTTTGTGAACACTAGTATCTACTGCTATCGATGTGGTGGCTTTGGCCACGTGACCTATGAATGCAAAAGCCGGGTGGTTAGGGGACCACCCATTGGGCAGACCAATCGCTTGAGTCGCTGTTACAAATGCCATCGTGTTGGGCACTTGGCTCGCGACTGCTATGCTCGCCAGAATCGTTGCTACCAATGCAATAAGGTTGGCCACATCGCTCGTTACTGTTATTCAGTAGTAAATCGCTGCTACCTATGCAACCGACTGGGTCACATTGCCCGTCACTGTGACCAAGAGATTGAGAACGGAGCTTGTTACAACTGCGGAAGCCTATCTCATATTCAGAAGGACTGTCCTTCTACTGATACCAGGACGTGTTACCGATGCGGGGAACTAGGCCACATCGCTAAGTCGTGTCCCGAATCCCGCAAGTCCTCTGACATGCCGAAAGAGGTCCCATTGACCGAAGCCCCACAGGAGGTCCAAAACTTGGCAGTGGCGTCTTTGGAAAAATGCTTGACAACCGACAACCTCGTTAATCTCAAGACTTGCGAGGACAACGTCCTTAAGGATCAAAATGTAACCTCTGAAACCACCGTCTCTAGTCCGTTGGAAACTCCTAGTGGCTGTGTGTCGGAAGAAAAAGATCCCAACCGAAGAAATACATCTGATACCCAGGACGTATGTTCTCAAAACAGAAATAGTGTTGACTCCTTATCTGAAAACTCCTTTAAATCTGGTAACTCCTTTAAAGACGATGACCCTTTCGCTTCAAAGACTATGTCTAGCTCTGACACAAACGAATGCGATTTTCATGATGCCAGTCCTGGAAGGAACACTGTTAACCAACTTTTGACACTGTGCAGAGCGGCTTTAAGAAATGAATTTCCCGAGAACTTTGAAATGAACCCGAGATATCATTCCGATATTGAAACCAAAGGTTCTTCCGAAGAAACGTCAAAACAGTCGGAGATCAAACCCGAGAATAGTCTCGGCATCATTCCGACACTGAAAGTCTTCACTGAAAATACCCTTTCAAAAGATCTCCCTGACAAAGCGGCTTCTTCCAACTATTTCTGCAGCCTCGCTGTAAAACCATGCTTCAGCAGTAACGATCACTCTAGTCTCGGCAGCAGTCCGGCCGGTTTACCAAGCCAGTCTACAGATTTAGAAAGTACTTTATCGACTAGCCCTTTCTGGAGTGACATGCCTACTGACCATGACGGTGATATTTCCGGGGACAGTTTGGACAGTATAAAGACTGCTGCTGAAATTCTCTCACCCTCGGCAAATTTGTTGGCAATGGCCACCACTCTAAGCTCTTCCGAACCGTTAGCCATTACTGAGTTGCCTAAAGAGAACGATGATGGAATGCAGACAGAAGCTGAAGATTTTTCCGGTGCCGAAGGTTATGCTTCGGCCCGATCTTCCGAAGAACCAGAAGATATTGAAAGTTACCAGCCCCAGGGTGAGGGTGCCCATCTAGTAACTCTACAGTCGAATGTTAACGAACCAGAGAATATACAGCTCCAGGGCGATGTCGACCCAGAGGAAAATCTGCTTGTGGGCGATGTCGTCGACCCAGAGAATATACAGCTCCAGGGCGATGTCGCCGACCCAGTGAAAGATCTTGTGGGCGATGTCACCGACCCAGTGAAAGATCTTGTGGGCGATGTCACCGACCCAGTGAAAGATCTTGTGGGCGATGTCCCCGACCCAGTGAAAGATCTTGTGGGCGATGTCGCCGACCCAGTGAACGACCTGCTTGTGGGCGATGTCGCCGACCCAGTGAACGACCTGCTTGTGGGCGATGTCGCCGACCCAGTGAACGACCTGCTTGTGGGCGATGTCGCCGACCCAGTGAACGACCTGCTTGTGGGCGATGTCGCCGACCCAGTGAACGACCTGCTTGTGGGCGATGTCGCCGACCCAGTGAACGACCTGCTTGTGGGCGATGTCGCCGACCCAGGGAACGACCTGCTTGTGGGCGATGTCGCCGACCCAGGGAACGATCTGCTTGTGGGCGATGTCGCCGACCCAGGGAACGATCTGCTTGTGGGCGATGTCGCCGACCCAGGGAACGATCTGCTTGTGGGCGATGTCGCCGACCCAGGGAAAGATCTGCTTGTGGGCGATGTCGCCGACCCAGGGAACGATCTGCTTGTGGGCGATGTCGCCGACCCAGGGAACGATCTGCTTGTGGGCGATGTCGCCGACCCAGGGAACGATCTGCTTGTGGGCGATGTCACCGACCCAGGGAAAGATCTGCTTGGGGGCGATGTCGCTGACCCAGGTAATATGCCCCAAAATGATGTTGCCGAAATCGAGAGCGTCGATATCCAAAATTTTATCGGACACGACAATAACCTGCCCCAGAATATTGCCGGTCCCGCGAGTGTGCCGATCGAGGACGGTGCTGCCGGTCCCGCGAGTGTGCCGATCGAGGACGGTGCTGCCGGTCCCGCGAGTGTGCCGATCGAGGACGGTGCTGCCGGTCCCGCGAGTGTGCCGATCGAGGACTGTGCTGCCGGTCCCGCGAGTGTGCCGATCGAGGACGGTGCTGCCGGTCCCTCCAGTGTGCCGATCGAGGACGGTGCTGCCGGTCCCTCCATTGTGCAGAGCGAGGACGCTACTGGCGCTGACGCCGCTGGGTCAGAGACATTACCGCCTCACTCTTGAGAACCAAGAATTGAAACGTGAAATATATTTTCTTGGAAGAAAAGTTGTCGATTTAAAATGGCAGCTTTTTTCTTTGGAATTCGCATACAGTGATGATAAAAACAAACCCCGTTCTTTTATCTCCCGTTTTAAATCCACCATTTATATGTAACTGACCTTTTTCGATTAGGAAAAATGAAAAGAACACCCAGAAATATAATAGTTTGGCTTGGTCTGGAGTTGACCAGATGGAACGATAACTTTATTCGGGCGGGTATTTTTGCTTGCTACTGTCCCTCCCCTTTTTTTGTAGAATGGAGAATTGTCGCGAGAGACTTTGGTCTGGACATGTATTAATTTGTTAGAAAAAGTTGTAATTCTGAAATTATTAAAATAAATTATTTCAACAATAAATTCCGTCCCCTTTTTGTTCTGCGTTTATTAGGTTAAATACATTTTTACTAACTTAGTGTACAAATTTATAAAAATCTAACATTTTAATTAGCAAGCCACATTCTGCTTATCGAATATGGCGGAAATGATATCTTAGCGCCATGTTTAAAGTCTTCTATTAAACTCTG
The DNA here is from genome assembly GCA_963585895.1 of Sepioteuthis lessoniana. NCBI lineage: Eukaryota > Metazoa > Mollusca > Cephalopoda > Myopsida > Loliginidae > Sepioteuthis > Sepioteuthis lessoniana. Next base: position 90,443,926 of record OY757923.1, on the reverse strand, counting down.
CTAAATCGAAATGGTAAATTCCTGTATTTTTCTTAAAGGACTGATTAGCAAGCATTCTTAAAGATTCTTAGGTGCCTTACAACTGGTAGCTTTTGTTAAACTCTTAACCATCCAGATTGCTATAGGGAACCAATCTTTAGAGATAGACCTGATTCATTCAACTTTGCAGTTGTCATATTTTTAACTAATGAAACTGTTAAATGTTTTTCGAATTGAACATTTTCCCCATAAAGTGATATGCACCATAAACTCTTAAATACAGTAGTGTTATACGAACAAAACGGAGGAAATTATACGAAAACCATATTAAAGTGACGAAAATAACCCTGGCTGTAACTTTAAAAACAAGTGTCCCTTAAAAGGAAAATTGTTTATCAACTTGGTTTAGCAAGTAATATTAATTTTATTCCAGATAAAATGTCCTGCTAATCAAGAGTAAAGATTCGCCTTTGTTTATACAAGGTAGTCTTCCTATTTTTTTTTCTTTGATTGACATCGTCTCTGCGAACCAAGTACAACTGATAAAAAAATCTACTTCTTGAGTCCGTTAGCTTAAAAGCTGTTGCCAGATACTAAGCCGTTTAATATAAAACTAATTCACCCACCTTTTTTCTTTAACCTGTTGATACACAAGAATCCTTTAATAAATAAGGTGAATATTGCCTAAGGAGTTAGCAACAGCAAGCGTGGCTTACAGTCGTTCCTTTTTCAAGGACTGTCAACATTGCCTTCTTTTACTGATCGCTGCGCCCGTAACCTTCTTTACCGGAAAGTCAGTTTATCCACTCTATGAATTTTTTTTCTACTGTCTCGTGTTATCAAAACCATGTTTAATTCTTATGCAAACATTAAAAAAAACAAAACAGGCTGTTCCGTAAATTTTGCATTGTTAGCTCTTCTCCTCAACTAAAAATTTGAGACCTCTATTAAAGCCTGCCACACTGATTTGCCACCATTACACCTCGTGGTGTAATGGTTAAAGCGATGAACTGCGGAATCGTAGTACGCGAGTTCGTACTCCAGTCGCGCTATTATGTTCACTTTCGGGCAAATACCCTTGGGAAAGGTATGAACCCCCTTATTCTCCCTCCAGCTATGGGTAAATAGTAGGACGGACTAGGTTCTTCAGCCTTGTTGAGGCAACTAGTCTAGGAGAAGGAAAACTCTGAATTAAAACCTGTTAAACTCCGCTTAAAAATTGACCTTGTGTCATATCCTGCCCGAGCGGAGGGGTTGGTAAATAGTACCATTTTGATTAGCCTCAAGACATTTCTGAGAGATTGAAGTAATTTTGTTAAACCAATTCCAAATGATGCAGAGTCTGCATTTTATGGAAAATTCTGGAAAAATTTTTGATTTAACAAAACCCTTGTTGAATGACCTTCATATTATGATCGAGTTTTCTGTCACTTTACTCTTAAAAATTGCAAATTTGATAGTGAATATTTGAATTTTTAAATAGTATTAAAATGCTCTTATTTCAAAAATTCGACACTCGTCTCCGTTCACGTTCATCTAAACTTTTTCAAGGTTGGTAAATATTTAGAGGTAATTCAGGTTTTCACACTTAACTCGATGACCCTTGAAGATTACGCTTTTCACTTTATTTTTAAACTTGTCAAGAAAATAGACCCAAGTTTCATATTTCTGGCTTTAAAAAAATTTTCCTCTGAGATATACCAGCAGTTTACGTTTTTTTTTTTTTTTCCCTCCTCAGTATGTCAAATCTGAGTGTTAAGATTCCTTCATATATTTGTAGAATACAAAAGAACTCAAATGTTGGCACATAAAAATTACTGCTGGACTTTTTCCCCCTAGGTTTGGCACAAGGGTAAATGTATAGGGCACCCATTGTTTTGTTGTATGCGCTTCTCGCGGATAAGACGGTCAAGTGGACCCCCACACATGGATGTGCAAGAGTGGGACGACCAGCACGAACCTACATACAGCAGCTGTGTGAGGACATGGGATGTAACCCTGAAGACCCGCCGGAGGCGATGAATGATAGGGAGAAATGGCGAGAGACGGTCAGGGATATCCGCGCAGGCGGCGCGACATGATGATGATATATTTTTAAAAATTTAACACTATGGAAAATGTGTTGTCTTGGTCTGAGTCGTGTGTATGTTGGCGGAGAGGGCAAACATTCTTTTAAAATACTATTCCGTGATGGGCTGGTTGGATTGATTAGTCATTCCTGTATTCTCTTCCAGACATCCTCACTTCTTTCCTCCGTCATTTTTGTTTGTTTGTTACCTCTTGTTGCAATTTTTTCCCCAGTCTTGTATGTCTTTTAGCTACTTTCGAATCGACTAATATCGACGCAAAATGCCGAACTTATCCTTTGACGTTGACCATTTAACTTAGCCTGAAATGACAAGCCCTCCTCTTTCTTTTTATTTATTTTTAAAAATTTCATGAATGCTCGTAATTACCCCTGTACTGAATACGCTACCCTGGCCAAAAGAAATAACATACATTTCAAGGATAAACAGTTCAAAGCGGTTGTCATTGAGGTAACTGCTTAGTCTCGGAGGGCACTTTCTTCTTCCCCAGCAATACCTACATAGCAGAACAGAGTTCACTTGGCGCCTGAAGCGCCCCGAAAATGGGGAATGCATACTGGTTCAAGCTTTATTTTATTTTATTGTGACGGCCGCACATGAGTCTCGATTCGTGGATCCCCCCCCCAATGAAATAACCTTGTGCCAAGTCCAACCTGGTGGGAGGTTCGATAAATATCAGTCTAAAGCTGATTTCCAGCGGTCGTTACTAGGTGAAGCTATTTATTTTAAACACCTCCCTGTCACTTTAAATCTAAGACATTAAATAAAATGAGGATTTATAGAAAACAGAAACTTTATCTATATGATAAAGCTAAAAATGAAATATGAAGGTGAAAATTTTTTTTTTTAACTACACGGTCTTGTTAATCTACGGTTTTTTAAAAATATATTCGGTAATTAGAAGAGATCTTTAGCACATCTTTTAATCTGTATAGGATTAGGATAACCTTCATGAACTTTTTTTTTCTTGGTATTGGCCAATCTGTGAAGTCTCTCAGATTTAACTTAACTTTGTATATTATATAAATGAACTTTCTTTTATAAAGCCGTAAAAAAGAAAGTCTTTGAACATTTCCCAAATAGGAATATGCTCTATAAATTATTTCAGAGAAATAGAATATCACTGGACGTACCATATACACAAAGTCCTTGAAAAGTAAGGGAAATGGCCTTTTGTAACTGTGGAAATTAATGCCCTTTAGAAGGAAAAGGTTTAACCAAAATTCTGAGTATCAATTTTCTGACTCCCACTTCTTTCGGGAAAATAGCTCGCCTTCATGATACCAATTTTATTTTAATAATCATGGAGCAGTTAAAGATTCTAGTGGCGACTGAGAAGGGTACGTAACCTTGGTGTCTAAGACCTTTTTGTTTAAAAAAAAAAAAAAAAAAAAAAAAAAAAAATACAACTGATGAAGATATTTCTAGACGGGGGATTATATAATGTAAAGTTTGTGGGGATTAATATAATTTCAAAAACTTCACCCTCATTCAGAGTCAGCCAATGCACGGGATAGACGTACGTTGACGGAGTTTTCGAAACGAGTGTCGTTTTTCTCCGATTTCTAACAAAATGTCTCGTGAAGTTAAAAAGTAAAGACTTGACTTCATTTATACAAGGTAGTTTCCCCTCTTTCTTTTATTTGATGCCTCCTTTTCAGTAAACTTTTGAAGGAAAATAAAATCAAGACGCGGGTTGGATTACTCCATGTCATTCAAGCATGATCCAGAAGCGTATAAATCGACGTAGGATAAATGGAGAGGGAATGAAAGGAGAGGTTTTATAACCATAAAATCTTTGAAAATAGGAACTACGCCAATGATAAAATGTTGTGAAAGTGCGCAAAGGAATGTAGATAGAACAACAAAATAAGAAAGGATTTATCTACGCAATGAGGGTTCAAAACTGTGTGATCTAAAGGAAAGAATTTCTATTAAACAAATACTAAGTTAAATTGGCGATTCGAGGGTGACTCGAAGGCTCCCTTTTCAGTAGTTACTACACCGAGATGTTGGGGAGGGTACTACTCCTTTCCCTGGATTGCCCCGCTTTACCTTTTTGATACGTGCCTTTGTAATGCTGAGTGTTAAGCAAGGAGGTATCAAGTACCACTTTTTTTTTTTTTTTTAAGTCTTTGGTATGACTCGACACGACCTTGGATTGAACCCCGGTCTCCCGGACCATTGGCGAACACTCTACCCTCTAGGCCAAGGAGCCGGTCGTAGTAATTTACTTAGCGCTTTGCTCAGATGTAGTACTAGGCTATATAAATGGGCCACTCAGTGAGACACGAACTCACTTGTGATGGTTGGCTAGTCTAACTTGTAAACAATTACACCAGCCTAGGGGGGATAAAAAAACGGAAACTAGTCGCAATTGGGTAAAATATTTGTAATGTCAATTGGCGCCAGATGAAACTGTTGGACGTTTTTTGAACTGGAGTGGGTGTTGGTTATTATAAATCATGTTATTGTGGATTGAACACTTAGAGTCTCTTTGGGTGCCCCATTCATACGGCCTTGTACCACACCTAAGCAAAAAGAAGTGAAACATGTACTCGTATGTTGGTTGATTGTATTCATTCTTTTTTTCGAGAATAACTTTTCAGAATACTTATTTGAAATAAAATACATGTATGTAAATTACTAGCATTAAGAATACGAATTTAATCAATCCCTTCCCCATGAGCAAGATGTAAAACCAGGTCAATTTTAAAGCGGAGTTTAAAAGGTTTGAATTCAGGGTCTTCCTTCTCCTAGACCGGTTACTATACCAAAGTTAAAGAGCAGAGTCTGTCCTACTACTTACCCATAGCAGAAGGGAGAATAGTTAGATTCATACCTTTACTAAGAGTAAATAAAACTGAGCGAAATGTTAACAGCCTAGTCGAGGATTCGAACTCTGTTCGGCGTGTTCATTTCTTATGATGATAACTATTATACCACGAGTGCCACCAAGTGTATTAAGAATATTTACTTGAAGCTATATCCCTCTCCTGGCGGGGGGGGGGGCTTAGAATATGCTGATTGTATCCCTCCTGCGGTAGAGTAAGCCCCTCCCCCGCCTTATAAGAGGGTATCTAAACTGTATCTCCTGTCCTGTAGGTCTCGAGAGGGTGCAGTACCCACTTCATTGTCATTACCTTCAGGTCTACTCTGAACCAAAATACCAGTTAGGGAAACATCTACGAGTCAATCAGATCTGTTTAAAAATCATTTATATTTGATTGGACCGTTAAAAAAAATAAAAACAAAAGAACAACAACAACAACAAAATCTCTGAAGATACAGCTACACTAAAATGTCATTATAAACGTACAATGAACACGATTCCCTAACCTCTATACTTAGAATAACCCTATATGGATTAATATGCCATTGAAATCAGTCAATCAATCGACAAGCTGTAATTGTTTATTAAGTATAATCAAGTGTTTCTTTGAACCATAAATTTGCTTAAAAAAAAGATGAAGAACGTCTTCAGTATTAAATAGCCCCCAAAATGTTGACATGCTAGAAAACAAAACGACGAATCAAACTATATATAATACGGGGTATTTTTTTTTTTTAAAGTAACATTTGTATTGGAGTTTCTTTATGATTTGATGGTGTCCATCTATTCCCCATCCCTATAAACCAATTTCTATTAGAATCTTCCTCTGCTATTTTCCGTAATATCAATTCTGGTTTTCGAATAAAGAATTTCCTATTGAAATACTAACATTCTTTCACCAATAGGGGATAGCAAGAATGTGGTTAAAAAAGGAGGGTGAGAAATCTGAGACTTTAAAATTATATTGCCCAGTTGGCTGGAGCTGTATAATACAGCCAAACGAGTGTCCTGGATATAGCACTAAACAATCTGATGGTGAGGTTCCAGTGATGCTGGAGCTGTGGGGAATGCAGAGCACCCCTTCATTGCCATAGCTCCCAGGTCCATTCTGGCCCGGAATGGTAGTACCTAAAAGGACCCTATCTGTGGGTTAAATAGAACTAACAGCATACTTATGCTAAACTGAATTGTTTGAATTAGAACTGTTTGACTAAACTAAATAGCTTGAAATAGAAATGTTTTTGACAATTAAACTGTGTAATTACATTTAAACTGCGTGCTTATGCTAAACTGAATTGTTTGAAATGGAACTATTTTTGACATTGAAACTGTACTTACACTAAACTGAATTGTTTAATATAGAACTGTTTAAAAATTGAAGTGTGGTTAAACAAAATCTATACAAATACTAAACTGAATTAGCTGAATTAGAACTGTTTGAATAAAGTGAATGGCTTGAAATAGAATTGTTTTTGGCAATTAAACTCTGTACTCACGCTAAACTGAATTGTTTGAAATAGAATTGACTATTTGCATAAAAATAGATTTGGCATTAAATAACCTACAAAGGTCGATATGCCATAAAACTTAACCAAACAACTTTAAAATTATATCATAAGGGTACTCTCAAATGGGTATTAACGTTTTTTCATTTCACATAGCACTAATACCCTTGGGAAAGCTATGAATCCAATTATTCTCCTTCCAGATATGGGTAAATAGTAGGGCAGACTAGGTTCTTCAGCTTTGGTTAGGCAACTAGTCTAGGGGAAGGAAAACTCTGAATTCAAACCTGTTAAACTCCGCTTAAAAAATTGACCTTGTGTCATATCCTGCCCGAGCGGAGGGGTTGGCAAATAGGATTAACGTTTTTTTAAATCACGCAATATCTGCATATAGACACGCAAACACAATTAGAATTTCTGTCATGTAAAGACAATTCTCTATCGAGTGATTTTTAGATTCACATCAAGCAGAAAGGATTACATTTTGGTTGGCTCGTTAATGTTTTTATGGCTCATTAACCCTTGTGAGTTATTTAATGCCAAATCATGTCTATATCTGATTTGTTATAGAATAGATAAATTTATTTTGAACATGTTGTTAGAGCTCATTTACTTGTACACAGTTAAATGGTTTCAAGTATTCTTATCTAACACTAATAATTCTCTTTGATCTATTTGAGGAGACTCTAACAAGTATTATCAATTCGTATCAGAGTGAACTTAGGAGTAATATCAAAAAAGGGTTATTACACATTTCACCAGGACTGGAGTTTCACCAACGGATGACTTTTAGTGTCATCCCAAGAACACTTGAGTGGGAAGGGGTCCTACTTTTCTGCAAAAATGCAGTCGGTGAATTCGACAGCCTAGCTGAACAGGACGACTTAGATTTTGAGGTTGTAAATTCAATTAAAAAGGATAATAAAAACAAAACAGAACCCAAAAATACATTTTAAAAAGCGTTATTAACCTATTTTGACCTTTGGGGGGGATTGGCACGTTATATAGTTATTCGCCAACGAGGCTAGCAAAACATTGTTTGTGAGTTCGACTCTCACTGCCTTTTCTTATATTTTTTGGCCAAACTAAGCAAAGCTTTGTAGATGACAAATATTTTTATTCAATTTTATATTCATGGGAATTAGGATTTTCTTCTTTTGGTCGCAGGAAATGCAAAATAAATAAATAAACAAATAAATAAAGACAAAAGTTTTCGTTGAAGAGGAAATGTTAGTCTGTCGTAAAATAGAAAATGGCGAAGAAAAATTAACCAAATGTTTCCCATTAATGACTATCCTAAATTTACTGGATCAAAAAATAATTAATAATGATTTTAAGCAGTTTAAGTAATTTTTGTAGTGTATATATATATATATATGTGTGTGTGTGTGTGTGTGTGTGTATGTATATGTGTGTGTGTGTGCATATAAATGTGTGTGTATATCTGTATATATATATATGTGTGTGTGTGGGTGTGTGTATGTATGTATATGAGTGTATATGTGTGTGTGTATGTATATGTGTGTGTGTGTGCATATAAATGTGTGTGTATATATATATATATATATATATATATAATTATATATATACACACACTGCAATCCGGATATAAGAGAGTTGTCGGGGCATGATAAGTCTCTTATATCCGAGTTTCTTTTATATCCGGGTTTATCTTATATCCGTGTTTGGTCTATTTTATGTACATTAACACAGACTCTAATTTGGGACCAGAGAAAATCTCTCTTATATCCAGGTTTCCCTTATATCCGTGTTATACTGCATATATATATATATATATATATATATATATACATATACATTATTTCCAGTTTTTCTCATATATATATATATATATATATATATATATATATATGATGAAAAATGAATGGAAAAAGTGCATATACTAAAAACACAGACAACTGATTCAGTTCAGGATATTTCGTTCTTTTTTATTGAAAAGAACTTTTCTAACTAAGAAAAGTAGGTTTTTCAAAATATTTGCCCTAATTTTTGCATGTATATCTGTTTTAAGGATCCTTTCCAATCAAAACAATATGGTAACAAAAAAAAAAAAAGTAACAAAATTAACAACAAAAGGCTAATTAAACATTTGTTTATAGAAGAAAGATATGGCTATAATGGCAACTAAGGTCAATGAGAGAGAAACAGAATAATAGATCAAAAGAAATCCAACAAGCAAGCAGCACTCTGTTTTCTCAAAATATACATTTTCACGTTGTACTTGGAAGTGAATAAAAATCAGGTTGTTTTACAAATTTTTAATATGTATCATGAATACACTTCATTTGATATATTTCAAACTGGCCAGTGAAAATATTTTTCCACACTGGCTTCTGCTTACATAATTCATCCTAAAATATTTTTAGATAATATTGTTTTAAATGATTATGCATACTTCCCAGCACTGTTTGTATTTTTATATAGTTTTGTATAACCCCCACCAAAACTATATTCAGCTATATTGTTTAAATAAAGTGTAATAATGCTATAATGAAAATAAAAATCATACACACACAAAAGATAACAAAAAAGACAACTGAAAGAAAAAATGGATATTTATATGACTGGAATAATGGATTTTACAAGTGGGCAGAGGGTGTGAAAGACTTATATAAGGTCTAAATGCCAGCACCTAAGCCATCTGGTTCCAGTACAGAATATCTTACTAGAAGCCATGATGGCCACCATTAAAACTGGAGCACTAGAAAACAATTTAAAGCAAGTTTCAAAAAATTAATTATTACTTAAGTATTTTTTATATTTTTATTTCACATCCTTAAATGTGTAACCAACACCAAATAAACTAGGTTTAATCCCTTCTCAAGTCTTTGAAATTTGGGATGATCTGATTTGGCATTCATATATATATAGCAAATGTATATAAACCTGATTAACAAAACAGGTAAAGTCTATTTATATATATTCTGTTCTGTCCATTTTTAGTTTTGTCACAAGCCTCTTACCTTTGTATGGGCCTCACCTGCACAGTAATTAAGACAGAAATCTGAATTAGTTTTTCTAGTTTTAAAAGAAGTGTTTTTATAAGATACCGTAACAAAAATAAAATGAAACGCAGTTTCTTCCAGGCAGCGGTCACATCGATACTGCTATATGGCTGCACTACATGGACGCTAACAAAACGGCTGGAGAAGAATGCTGCGTGCAATCCTGAACAAGTCCTGGCAGCAACACCCCACAAGACACCAACTGTACGGCCACCTGCCCCCTATCACGAAAACTATTCAAGTTAGACGAACCAGACATGCAGGACACTGCTGGAGAAGCAGGGACTAACTCATAAGAGATGTACTCTTATGGACCCTCACATATGGCCGTGCAAAAGCAGGACGACCAGCACGAACATACATTCAGCAGCTATGTGAGGATACGGGATGCTGTCCTGAAGACCTACCTAGGGCGATGAACGATAGGGAGGAGTGGCGAGAGAGGGTCAGGGATATCCGTGCTACCAGCGCGACGTGATGATGATGATGATGATGATGGCTCTTCTGAATGGGTATGAGTTAGAACTTATGAAACAGCCTCGAATACACACACACACATGCACACACACAAACACACACACATATACGTATGTGTGTGTGTGTGTGTGTGTGTGAGTGTATAAATTTCGCTAGTCGGCTGACAATAAACAATCTAATGGTGAGTTTCCAGTAATGATTGAGCTTTGGGGAATGCGGAGTACCCCTTTATTGCCATCGCTTCCAGGACCACTCGGGCCCAGAGTGGTAGCACCTGATAAGGGTCATATCTATGGGTTAAATAGAACTAAACCATGCTTCCTTCACAATACTGATTTTTGCATTTAAACTGCGCATTTATGCTAAGTTGAATTGTTTAAAATAGAATTGTTTTGACATTTAAACTGTATACTTATGCTAAACTGAATTATCCGAAATAAAACTGTTTTGACGTCTAAACTCTGTACTTATGCTAAATTGAATTATCCGAAATAAAACTGTTTTGACCTTTAACTGTGTATTTCCCAGTCGGCTGCGGCTGTAGAATACATTGACTGCACCTCTGCAGAGGGGTAAGACCCCCCCCAATTAGTGTCCTGAATATGACACTAAACAGTCAGATAGTGAGGTCCCAGTAATGCTGGGGCTTTGAGGAATACGGAGCACCCCTTCATTGCCATTGCTCCCAGGTCCACTCTAGCCCGGAGTGGTAGCACCTTTATAGGGCCCTATCTATGGTTTAAATAGAACTAACAGCATTCTTATGCTAAAATGAATTGAGTAAACTGAATAGCTTGAAATAGAAACGTTTTTGACAATTGAACCGTACTTACTTTTAAACTGCATGCTTATGCTAAACTGAATTATTTGAAATAGAACTGTTTTTTTGTCATTGAAACTGTACTTACACTAAACGGAGTTGTTATACATAATTGCTCGAATAGTTTGAAATAGAAATATTTTTGACAGTTAAACTGTGTAATCATGCTAAACTGAATTGTTTGAAATAGAACTGATTATTTACATAAAAATGGATTTGGCATTAAATAACCTACAAAGGTTGATATGCTATAAAACCCAAGAAACCAACCAACCAACCAACCAACCAATCAATTATCAATGATAATATTGTAGAATGTACGTTTATTCAGATCATATTTTTTTTCTATCATCCTAATTCTCGATAAAATGGAGATATCTATGTAATGCTTACTAGAATCCTTCAGTTCTTTCACAATAGAAGCATCGATATCTTCATGGGTCGCTGTTATTACGGTATCCCATATGTTTTGCAGATCGTCCAACAAAATTAGATGATCGAGGTGGAAACAGTCATACTATTCTTTATAAACATTCCAGAGGCGATTTAAAAAAAATTCGTTTCCACATCCTTTCTCATCTTACGAATGTTTTAAGACGTGATCCCATTGTATGACTTCAAAAACAATAAGTATTCAACTGGGTTTACCCCTTTCACCAATAGGGTTAGACAAGAGAAAACAAAAGCTCACACCTGCGAACCTTTACTAAGCATCTGAGATTTATACTTCATCTTTAGGGAACTTTTACGGCAGGGAGTCGGTGCGAGCTGGGCATCGAATACGTTGTTAAACAATACTAAAGCTTGGATAACAGATACCGTGGTGGTCTGATCAAAGAGATATCATACTGGTTTCGTGCCCAGGTGCGGGCTTATAAATGCTCCAACCATGCAGAAAAAAATCACAAGTTATCTTCCAAGGGTAAAAAAAAAAAAAAAGCTCAGTTTATATAAATGATATTTTTTTCTTACAAGAAATCCAGATAAAATTTGGTTTGGCAAAAGTATAAATACCTTAACCTAGCAGATTTTTAAGAAGTTATTTCCCGCAGCATTACATTCAAGAACAGTTATTGGCAAACTGAGATCTGTGATGGTTTCTGAATGGTAAGTCTAATTTCACGAGGTAAATAAGAAAAAATCGTTTGCCCAGTCGGCTGGG
>OY757923.1:90350856-90424337 GCA_963585895.1 Sepioteuthis lessoniana | reverse complement strand
CTAAATTTTGTTGAAATTCTAAAATTATTTTGTCTGAAATGAAAAAAGAATTTTTTTTTTTTTTTTTCTTTCTTTCTTTCTTTCTTTCTTTCTTTGTCCTAATCTTTCTTTCTTTCTTTCTTTGTCCTAATCTTTCTTTCTTTCTTTCTTTGTCCTAATCTTTCTTTCCTTCTTTCTTTACTCTTCTTTCTTTTCTTTCTTCCTTTCTTTCTTTCTTTCTTTCTCCCAATATTTCTTTCTTTCTTTCTTTATTTGTCATAATCTTTCTTTCTTTCTTTCTTTGTCATAATCTTTCTTTCTTTCTTTCTTTCTTTCTTTCTTTCTGTCTCCCAATATTTCTTTCTTTCTTTCTTTCTTTGTCATAATCTTTCTTTCTTTCTTTCTTTCTTTCTTTCTTTCTTTCTTTCTTTCTTTCTTTCTTTCTTTCTTTCTTTGTCATAATCTTTCTTTCTTTCTTTCTTTCTTTCTTTCTTTCTTTGTCATAATCTTTCTTTCTTTCTTTCTTTGTCCTATTCTTTCTTTCCTTCTTTCTTTACTCTTCTTTCTTTCTTTCTTTCTTTCTTTCTTTCTTTCTTTGTCCTAATCTTTCCTTCTTTCTTTCTTTCTTTTTTTTTCTTTGTCCTAATCTTTCTTTCTTTCTTTGTCCTAATCTTTCCTTCTTTCTTTCTTTCTTTCTTTTTTTTTTCTTTGTCCTAATCTTTCTTTCTTTCTTTGCCCTATTCTTTCTTTCTTTCTTTTTTTGCCCTAATCTTTCTTTCTTTCTTTCTTTCTTTCTTTACTCTTTTTTCTTTTTTCTTTCTTTCTTTGTCCAAATCTGTCTTTCTTTCTTTCTTTCTTTCTTTACTCCTTTTTCTTTTTTCTTTCTTTCTTTGTCATAATCTTTGTTTCTTTCTTTCTTTGTCGTAATCTTTCTTTCTTTCTTTCTTTCTTTCTTTCTTTACTCTTTTTCTTTTTCTCTCTTTCTTTGTCCAAATCTTTCTTTCTTTCTTTGTCCTAATCTTTCTTTCTTTCTTTCTTTACTCTTTTTTCTTTTTTCTTTCTTTCTTTGTCATAATCTTTCTTTCTTTCTTTCTTTCTTTCTTTCTTTCTTTCTTTGTCCTAATCTTTCTTTCTTTCTTTCTTTGTCGTAATCTTTCCTTTCTTTCTTTCTTTCTTTCTTTCTTTCTTTCTTTCTTTCTTTGTCCTAATCTTTCTTTCTTTCTTTCTTTGTCGTAATCTTTCTTTCTTTCTTTCTTTCTTTCTTTGTCATAATCTTTCTTTCTTTCTTTCTTTTCTTTCTTTGTCGTAATCTTTCTTTCTTTCTTTCTTTGTCCTAATCTTTCTTTTTTTCTTTCTTTCTTTCTTTCTTTGTCCTAATCTTTCTTTTTTCCCCTTCTTTAGATTCACGGAAAATCAACAACCCATCCACCTCATCCGTTTTTCTTTCTTTTGTTTCTATCCTCCCCCATGTCTAATTGATGTGTCATGAAATACACCCCTTTTTTTCCCTTTTTTACTTCTCACTTCTTACCCATTCTTTCTTCCTCTGTCTGTCTGTCTCTTTCTTTCCCCTACTTTTCCCCTCCTCTTTTCAACACTTCTCTATCTCAATTTCATTCCGATTTCTATTGACCCTTCATCCCCCCAATGGAAGTTTATTTTTACCCCCCGCACCTTATTTTTATTATTTTATTTTCCACTTATGTCAAGTTTTCTTCTTAAGACTTTGCCGTAACCAAAAAAAAAAAAAAAAAAAAAAAAAAAAAAGATAATAATTGCAAAGTTGGTGGGGTCGGTGTGCGCAATTATTGATAAATAAAAAAAAACATCAGTTAAACACATGGCGAATCTTGAAAAGATATTAAAACTGAAGCAAAGAAGGCGGAGAGAAGGAATACATAAAATGGAGACAAAACTGAGTTCTTGTATATATATATATATATATATATATACGCATAGTAATATTACATCTCATTGTATATACACATATATATACAAATACACAACCTTATATGAATTATATATAATTATACGCATAATCTATCTATCTATCTATCTATCTATCTATATATATTATATATATATAAATTTTCAACTCTCAAAACCAAGATATTTTATATATATATATATATATATATATATATATATATATATATATATATATATATATATATTATATATATTACAATTGGAAAGTCCACGAAGAAATTCAAAGAAAGAATTCACAAAATATATATCTCTTCGAGGATATTCCTATTTTAAAATATATCCTTATTCTTTCTTTGGACCAATGACAACCATCTTTGTATATATATATATAGTCATCCACAGACAGATCTGTTTCGTTCTATCAGAACTCATCAGTGTGGCTAGACATACTAGCATCCGTAGCTGGATCAAAACGCTGTTGACTCAAACGCCGATCGAAGACTTAGCCTTCAGCCACGAGGGAACCAGCTGCAGCGAAGTAAATTTCAAACGGTTATGAATCACAATTACTATTGTTTACATACATCTGCTTAACGGCTACCGAGAGCTCAATTCATATATGAAGAGCCTTGCATGAACGCTAATGGCAACACGATTACTTCATTCGCTAGAGAACTCAACCCTACTGGGGTAGGGGAGCATATATATATATATATATATGTGTGTGTGTGTATGTGTGTGTGTGTGTATTACAAAGGTCATTGACACGCTCACACAAGAGGATTTCTATGGGGCCTTTCATAAGTTGTTGGAACGGTAGAACTAGTGCCTTGCAGCCGGAGAAGATTACTTCGAAGGGGACTAGAGTTTCATGTGTGTACTCTCAATAAAAGTGCCTCTGGAAAAAAAGTCTGGAAACTTACTTAATGATCCACGTAATATGTTTTTAAAAATATAAAAAGTAAAGCAATTAGAAAAGAAAAATGAGAATTAATTAAAATTCTGAAACATAATGATTTATCAAAACAGTTGTTATATCAGCGTATGCTTGCAAGGAAAGAACAAAACAAAGAACCTGAAGACACGTAAAAATTTTAACGATTGTATTGAAAACAAATAAGTAAAAAGTTTTAATAACTGTGTTTGTATAAATATGTTGATATGGAATTAGAAAGGTGGGCAAGTGTTCTATGCTTAGTTGCGGTAGGATTGTTAGACTTACGCGCAAGCTGTCCATCAGATGTCACGAGTGCGGAGAGGAGAGGGGTGTTTAGTGATTTACGGCTTAGTTGCTTCCTTCAAAGCGGAGAAGAGGAAAGTCAATATGGGTGACGCGTGATTTCGAGTTTCGCCCCCACCTCTTTTTCTCCCTCAGAGTTGGAGTTTTGAGTCTGTGGGTGACGTCTGACTTCTTTTGATCTGACTCCACTATCGAGAAATTTTTCTTTTATGGCGTTTTTCTCTTCTGATCGGATCAATTAAGTTTTCTTACCGCGAAGGTCATGGATTGGCCGAAAAATTACTTTTAACTATTTTTAATTTTTTGACAAATTTCATCGAAATTTTGCTATGCGTTGATCCTATGCGCCGACGCCCTTTTTTTCCATTTTGAAGAAAGTCTCTGCACCGATAATATCCGGTGAATGCTCTCGTGGACGCTAGTTGCAATCATTATATTGTGTGCAAGATAAATTAGAAAGAGATCTGTTTCGGTCATATAACACAGTTAACATTTGAAATATGTAATTCAGCATTTTTTCTCAGTAGCCAATAATCAAATCGGTATACACTCCCCGATAAAGATCCTGACTTCCTGTAATCATCAGTAATATGGTTTTGATTTCATTAAAATCAGAGGTATTTGGATTTTCATCGGGACGCTTGCCCCATTTAACCCTCCCAATTGCATTGAAAAGTGAATCTCAAGTAGTTCTTTCTCTTTCTCGAAAAATTTTACACGAGAATACATACTCTGTTTTCATGTGTACCATACCCATGATACGGATATGCGAAATGTACATCGAATGTTCATATATATATACATAGAACATAAGAATCTCGAAACACGAAAAACACTTACGACTTGTTAGTTCGGGTACGAAACGTTTTATTATCTTTGAGTTTAAAGGTTCTTCGACATAAGGAGAGAGAGTACACATTCTTTCTATTCTGGCTTTTCCATCTGCTCCCCACCATCTCGTACGACACCTGCCCAAGGCCTCCGCGAGTAAGCGAAAGTCAACCGTCTTTCTCCCGAGGCAGGTCTCAACTCAACTAACTGACTTTTTTAACAATTCCCCAAATCCTCCGCGCGCTTCCGGTGCGTGACATCACTCGCACTTGCTAGCCCCGTTTCCCATCTGGGCTATTGTGACATCTCTGAGTGACACGTTCGCTCCGCCCGCACGCGCGTGAACAACAGTATTTACACTTTCATAGGGGCTCTACTTGTATCAATAACCTTATTTGGAAAGTCTAATATTATCGTAAGATGGTGAAATTTTGGGAATCGACTTTACTTGTAACCAAGTTTAGAAAAAAATTAAAATTTTTAAAAATTAGAAGTGTATTTATGAGGAACCCAGTAAAAGACAATGGTAGCTGTTGTATACTCAGCTGTGTCTTTATGAACAACGAAAGGGGCACACAGTTTGTTGTTACTTTTGAGAGATAGATTAAGAGACAAATACTCAGAGAGGGGGACTTCTACTTGCCCCATATCTTCTTCCTGGGGCCAGGGGGTACCAACGCTTGCACCCCCTTGCAAGCCGTATCGTCAGAGACATCAGAGACGCCTCTGATCGCTGCGTATTCCCTAGCTCGACGCCCGTTGATCTGGACTCTGTATACTTGTGACCGCGCAGTTCTCATATCACGTGGTCTCCTTCCAGTTACACACCTGCTCGAAGAGCCTGTCCCGACGCACTGCCATCCCCGTTTATTAATCACAACGTGTCAACTTATCAAAGCACACCGGGTCACTAGGAAGGAACCGAAAATCCATGTCATATGTTATATAACATAGCCACCTCTGTAGCAGAGACGTTCATATCGAATGGCAGGTTTTGTCAAAATTCTTGAAAATTACCGTAATAGTGTCCACCTACCACTGAATCATTGGCCTAATGAGTAGAGTGTTCACCAATGGTCCGGGAGACCGGCGTTTCAGTCCCAGGTCGAGTCATACCAAAGACTCAAAAAATGGTACACTCAGCGATATAAGGTAAGGGTCAAGGGTAAAGTGGAGCAATCCAAGGAAAGGAGTAGTGTCCTTCCCTACACCAAGGTGTAGTAGCTATTGAAAAGGGAGCCTTCGGGTCGCCCTCGACTATAGTCGTCAAGTTTACTTACCAGTGAACGAACATGATTGATAAGCTATGACTAGACCTCCAAAATACAGAAGTAGGAGGCTTAAGACCTGGCAAGCGGCTGAGGGAGCTGAGGGCCCTTGTAGTGGAAAAGACACCGTGATTTCAAATGAAGGAGGACTTAAAGCTACTACCGCGGCAGAAGGCATTAAAACACACACGATGATTGACGGGAAGAAAATTTGTCGAATTTTAACAAGTCATTATTCAAGTAATTCCATATTTTGCAGTGAACTCTTTTCCCAAGTAATTCCATATTTGGCCGTAAACTCTTTTCCCTTTTCTATGCCTGTGGTGGATTAAAAGCTGTCACCTCTGTATATTTAAACTTGACACTACAGTATCCGCTCGTAAGATTAAGTACGCACTGTATATCTTCTTTAATGTATGTCATGCGTATCAGAGGGAACATTCTTAAAACTGGGTATTTATTTCAGACAAACAAAGCTCGGATTGCTTACATTACCAGTTGTTACTCCTATTTACACAACCCCTCCGCTCAGGCAGGATATGACACAAGATCAATTTTTAAGCGGAGTTGAACAGGTTTGAATTCAGAGTTTTCCTTCTTCTAGACTAGTTGTCTAACCAAGGCTGTAGAACCCAGTCTGCCCTACTAATTACCCATAGCTTGAGGGAGAATAATTGGATTCATATCTTTTCCAAGGGGTATTAGTGCTATGTGAAATGCAATCAGTTTCGTCCAGGATTTAAACTCATGTCGTCGTGTCCATTTCCTACGACGATAACCATTAGACCACGGGCACCTTACTAGTTGCTACTAACTGGTCATTCGTATAAATAAAGAACAGGCTCATCGTTGCTGGTGTAGGTCAGTGCTTTAAGTGTTTCTTTAAAGTAAGTCAACCAAATGCAAATTGTCACATCTTTAACATAAGAAATGTACCACCAAATTCCCTAAGAACCTGACAAAGGGTAATTATACGTTGTTGTTTTCTTTGTTTAATGAGATATCAACCTTCGTGGGGTATTTAATACCAAAGCCATTCTTGGAGAAAAAGAGACGTGGTACTAATTACCCAAAGGCGGGGGTGGATATAAGGGGGTTTATACCTTTCCCGAGGGTATTAGTCCGAAAGGTGAAGATAATAGCGCGACTGGAGTTCGAACTCACTTACAATGATGTCACAGTCCAGTGCGTTAGCCACAACGCCACGGGGGACTTTCTCGTTAAGTTGTTGACAATAGTTGTATTGTTAGTACATTTTGGACTATCATTATTTTCTTTCTTTCTTTCTTTCTTTCTTTCTTTCTTTCCAGTTTTTATTTATTCTATATTTGCTTTCTTTCCAGTTGTTTTTTTATTTTATATTTTCTTTCTTTCTTTCTTTCTTTCTTTCTTTCTTTCTTTCCAGTTGTTTTTTTATTCTATATTTTCTTTCTTTCTTTGTTTCGTTCTTTCTTAATTTATTTCTAAGTTTCTTTCTTTCTTTCTTTCTTTCTTTCTTTCTTTCTTTCTATTCAAGGTATTTTTATACTTTCTCCTTTTTTATTCTTTCTCCTTGAATTTTCTTTCTTTCTTTCTTTCTTTCTTTTCTAGTTGTTATTAATTCTATATTTTCTTTCTTTCTTTCTTTCTTTTTTCTTTCTTTCTTACTATTCAAGGTATTTTTATTCTTACTCCTTTTTTATTCTTTCTCCTTGAATTTTCTTTCTTTCTTTCTCTCCAGTTTTTTTAATTCTATATTTTGTTTGTTTGTTTGTTTGTTTGTTTCTTTCTTTCTTTCTTTTGGCAATGTCTTTTTTCTTTTCTTTTCTTTTCTTTTTTTCTCTGTTCAATCTTTTAATATCAATTATTGTTTTTCTTTTTCGGATTTTCGCTATCAGAAAATGAATGCCCTTTTCCCCACCTCAGTTTTTGGTAAAGTAGTACCACTATTTTCCTTCTGGAAACATGGATTAGGCATAAAGTAACTCGCAAAATTTGATATGCCTTTAAAGAAAAAACCGAAACCGAACAGTCAGATGAAGAAGGAAAATAATTCATGAGCAGATTTTTTTGTTTTGTTAAACGGCATATCAACCTTCGAGGGATATTTAATGCAAAAGCCATCTTTGCAGAACTGTTGTTTTGGTTTGGTTTCTTTGTGTAATGGCATATAAACCTTCATGGGTTAGCCAAATCCATCCTTGCTGAAGAAAAGTAGTGGTACTATTAAACCCAAAGCTAAGGGAATAAGGGGTTCATTCCTTTCCCAGGGGTATTTGTACGAAAGTGAGCGTCATACCGCGACTGAAGTTCGAACTCGCATACTAAGAGAATCTCCCCCACGCACAGTATGTGAGACAAGGTTAACCACTCTAACCACTAGGCCAATGTCAGGTAATTATTGATAGTACACACATGAAACTGTAGTCCCCTTCGACGTAATCTCCTCCGGCTGCAATACACTTGTTGTACCGTTCCAACACCTTCTGAAAGGCCCCATGGAAGTCCTCTTATGTGAGCATGTCACAGCCTCTTCATCTCCTCAATTGTCTCATAACGACAGCCTCTGAGCTTAGGGGATAACTAAAAGTCACAGGGAGCAAGGCCTGGACTATAGGGAGGCTGAGGAACTGTCTTGATTCCCATCTTGGTCAAATAGTCTGTGACAAGGATGAGCACCCTTGGGACAAACTTCACGCAAATCTTCCGCATCTTCAGTTCCTCGCGAATAATTGTGTGTACAGTTCCCACACTGACATCAAACTGTGCAATTATTGTCTCGATATACACACGACGGTCCTTATCCATGAAATTTTTTATTTGGCCAATCTACTTTGGTGTTCTGACTGCCTTACTCCTCCCACACCTCTCATCATCCCTCACAGACTCCCTGCCTTCCTTGAATCTCTTATTCCACTCAAAAACTCATGCTCGATTCATGCAAGATGGTCGAAAAGCAGTCTGAAGCATTCCATACGTTTCTATGGCATTTTTTCCAAGTTTAAAACACAATTTTATTGCATATCATTCTTCTTAAGTGTCGTCACGTCCAGATTGCATTTTTGAAATTCACCAGCTGTGACAATCAGGCTTTAGTAGGGTGTATTCCAATTTCTTCTGTAGCTGTTCATTTGAAGCCGAAATCATAAAAATTAGTCAGTCATCTCATAATATATATAGCAATAACATATTGAATTTTCAAGAGTCTACAACAATTGTCAATGCCCATAAGAAAAAGTCTGTTAACTTATCGAATGCACCTCGTAATACTGCTCGTGTCTCGTTTAAACAAGGAAGAAATGAAGGCATGAAAACGAAAGGAATTAATTCATAATCTCAAACAAAAATCTGTCGGATGATCACAGAAAAATCCAACATCTTTTAATGTTGATATCATAAGATCCCTAAACGCAAGTCTGAAAAAAAGAAAGATGGTATTTTCAGTTGGATCAAGGGAAGGTCTATTTTTTAACGAATCATTGCTAACCCATCCGGAGCGGGTGGCGGTTTCACTTAGCCCCGAATTCTGAGTTGTAACATCACTCTACTGGTAACTAACTGACTAACCCTTTAAAAATCCCATGTCTAGAGTGTGACTGTCTCTCACACCTACAAAGAGAGTTCCCATGACAGACCTTTTCTTGTCAGTCACTGGTGATGGAAATCCGTCACCGAATTACAGAGAATGTTGTTTAAGAAAGAATAAAAATCAAGATCTTGAATTTAAGTTTTTCATTGCCCAGTCGACTAAAGCTGTACAATACAGCGTCTGCATCTTTGTAGAGGGGGTAAGACTCCCCCAGCGAATGTCCTGAAATGACACTAAACAATCTGATGGTGAGGCTCCAGTAATGCCGGAGCTTTGGGGACTGCGGGTACCCCACTATTGCCATCGCTCCAATGTCTACTCTGGCTCGGAATGGTAGCACCTGATAGAGACCTATGTATGGGTCAAATAGAGCTAAACTATGTACTTATGCTAAACTAAATGGGTTGAGATGGGACTGTTTTGACATTTAAACTATGTACTTATGTCAAACTGAATTGTTTGAAAAGGAACTGTTTTTGTATGCTAAACAGAATTGTTTGATATAGAACTGTTTTTAACATTGAAACTATACTTATACTAAACTGAATTGTTTGAAATAGTGGTTGGTTGGCTGGTTGTTTGGGTTTTATGGCATATCAACCTTTTTAGGTTATTTAATGTCAAATCCATTTTCATGAAAATAGTTCTGTTTCAAACAATTCAGTTTAGCATAAGTACGCCGTTTAAATGTGAAAAACATTTCTATTTCAAGCTATTCAGTTTAATCAAGTACAGATTTTCTTTCTGTCAAATGAGTTCTATATTAAACAATTCAGTTTAGTGTAAGTACAGTTTCAATGTCAAAAAACAGTTCCATTTCAAATAATCCAGTTTAGCATAAGCACGCAGTGTAAATAGAAGTACACAGTTTATTTTTAAGTCAAACCATTATATCACAGGAAGATTGATTTTAACGGCATGTCAACCCATCTGGGGGTCATTTAATGCCGTGAGGTCAGGAAATCGCATTCATTGTAAGTTCCTACTTACGTTATGAGTGTTTTTTTCAACAAGCTCCGATTGAATATAAATAATTTTTAAATAATTATTTGACCCATAGATGTGTCTGAGTGGACATGGGAGTAATGGTTTAGCTTGGTTTTATGGCACATCAACCATTGTGGGTTATTAATGTCAAATCCATTTTTATACATATAAACAGTTCTATTTCAAACAAGTTTAGTAGTTTTTCCACTCAGTTTAGTATAAGTACAGGTTTTGTTTGTACACAGTTAAATGTCAAAACAGTTCTATATTAAACAAATCAGTTTAGTGTACGTAGAGTTTCAATGTCAAAAACAGTTCCATTTCAAAGAATTCAGTTTAGCATTAGCACACTGTTTAAATGTAATCACGGTTTAATTGTCAAAAATATTTCTTTTTTTCAGCTATTCAGTTTAGTCAAACAGTTCTAATTCAAATAATTCAGTTTATCATAAGTATGCAGTTAGTTCTATTTAACCCATAGACAGGGCCCTATCATTCCGGGCCAGAGTGGACCTGGGAGCAATGGCAATTAAGAGGTACTCTGCATTCCCCAAAGCTCCAGTATCACTAGAACCTCACCATCAGCTTGTTTAGTCTCATAATCAGGACACTCATTGGGGGTGGGGGTTATTACTCCTCTGCAGAGGTGCAGTCAGAGTATTGAACAGCCTCAGCCGACTGGGCAAGTTTGAAATAGAACTGTTTATATGAATAAAAATGGGTTTGGCATTAAATAACCTACAATGGTTGATATGCCACAAAACCAAATCAAACCAAACCAAACCAAACCAAACTAATCAAGTTTTTCATGGCAGGTAGGTTGTTTCTATGTTGATGAATGACGCAACACGATCTTCTCAGTCTCTTTAAGACTCATTATTTTCAATGATTTTTACAAGTATTATCCTTATCATCCGAATTCTAGTAGTTTTATACCAGTATACACTGAAAACAATCAATTATAATTAGCCTCTGGTGAGACTCGAACGTGCCTCATTTCTGTTGAACGAGGCTTTCTCATTATTCTTATTTCCGATTCCTACAAGTGACGATAAAAGACAACTGCAATTAGAAAGATGAAGGATAAACGTTAGGTGGAACTACCATTACCATTTCCTCAAATTCCCTAGCACCATAAGGTGACAGTTTAAAATGTGGGAGGAATTTTTGTCACACCCTGTATTTCTGAAAGCACCCAGAAGCCATTTCATCCATTTAGTCCATCCCAGTACTTTGTTTACAGATAGAACTTCGGGTCTTTTTTAAAAATCTAAACAGTAAAACCTTTGCAATTTGAGAACCTAAAAATTTGCTACAGATACTTCTTTATTTATTTTTTTAACTTTTATTTCAATGCTCCTCGGCAGTCACTCCTGCCTTGACAAACACATCAAATTATTCGTCTCGTTTTCTTTGTTACTTAACCTTTTGAAACATTTGAACTGTCAATGTTCATCTCTCGTAACGGCGGTGTCAGTAGAACAATCATGCAATCAAATCTCGAATCAAATTCCCTAAGAATTCTCAAAGTGCATCCGTCAATAACAGCCGGCTTGGATTCTTTTATTTTTTCTTCTTCCATATTATGGATATTTCTCATAGCTTACAGACACACACACACATACACACATATATATATATATATATGGACGCGGCGACACGAGTTCAAATTCTAGACGAGACTGATTGCATTTCACATTGCACTAATACTCTTGGGAAAGGTATGAATCCAATTATTCTTCTTCCAGCTATGGATAAAATAGTAGGGCAGACTAGGTTCTTCAGCCTTGGTCAGGCAACTAGTCTAGGAGAAGGAAAACTCTGAATTCAAACCTGTTAAACTCCGCTTAAAAATTGACATTGTGTCATATCTTGCCCGAGCGGAGAGGTCTGTAAATATATATATATATATATATATATATATATATATATATATATATATATATATATATATACAAGGTCCATTCAATAAATAGGAGGGAAATTTTTAAAAAAAGAAAAATAATTTTCTTCTGAATTTTCATCCAAAAATGTAAGCTCTGTATTATTTTGAATTAGTTCAAAGCAAAAATTTTTTTAATCTCGCAGAAATATTTGTTTTGAGGCTATTCAAAATGGCTGTTTATCAGAATGCACCAGGCATGAACAGAGGTCTGTCATCAAATTTTTGGTGACTGAAAAGTGCAAACTATGTGAAATTTAGAGAGGAATTGGGGATATGTACGGAGGAGCATATTTTTGTCAAACAAATGTTTGCAACTGGGCGAAAAAACTATGGAGCGGAAATACACTGACGTTCCGGTAAATAAAAAGTTCTCGGTGCAGCTGTCTGCATAGGAGGTCATGCTAACTGTCTTCTGGGACAAGAAGGATCAATCATCGTAGATTTCATAGAAAAATGTGCAACTCTGATCAGTGCTTCCTACTGTCAACTCCTTAAGCAATATTTCATCTTATTAATTGATTGGTTGGTTGGTGTGTTTTATGGCGTATCAAATCTTTTGGGTCATTTAACGCCGGATTTATTCCTTTTGATAAAAGTTCAAAGAATCCAGTTTAGTATGAGTACAGTTTTTGTTTACACACAGTTAAATGTCAACACCGTTCTATTTCAAACAATTTAGTTTAGCATAAATACACAGTTTAGTTCTATTTGACCCATAGATAGGACCTTATCAGGTGCTACTACTATGGGGCAGAATGGATGTGGGAGCGATGGCAATGAAGGGGTACTCCGCATTCCCCAAAGCTCCTGCGTTACTGGAACCTCACCATCAGATTGTTTAGTGTCATATTCAGGACACTCGTTGGTTTGTGTGTGTGTGGGGGGGAGGTCTTGCCCCTCTGCAGAGAAGCAGTCGGTGTATGCTGCAGCTTCAGCTGATTGGGCAAGTTATCTTCATTGCCATAGAGTGTTCGCCAATGGCCCGGGGGAACTGGGTTCAATCCCGGGTCGAGTCATATCAAAGACTCAAAAAAATGGTACTTGATGCTACCTTGCTTAACAATCAGCATCATAAGGTAAGAATCAAGGGTAAAGTGGAGCAATCCTGGGAAAGGAGTAACGCCCTCCTCTACACCTATCGAAAAGGGAGCTTTCGGGCCACCCTCGTCTACGGTCGCCAACTTTACTTTGCTTTATATATAAATAAGTAAAGTTGGCAACCGTAGCCGAGGACGACCAGAAGGGTCCCTTTTCAATTGCTACTACAACGAGGTGTAAGGAGGTGCTAATCCTTTCACAGGATTGCTCCACTTTACCGTATATTGCTGTGTTAAACAAGGAGGTATCAAGTACCACTTTTAAAGTCTTTAGTATGACGCAACCTGGGATTGAATGCCGGTCTCTCAGACAATTAGCGAACACTACACACACACACACACACACACACATTATATACATATATGTATATGTGTGTGTGTGTCTGAGAGAGAGAGACAGAGAGAGAGAGAGAGAGAGAGAGAGAGAGAGAAAGAAATTCAGTATATATCACGGAAAAAGTGTAAATGATTGAATATGACCCCAGTCTATAAATTGATAAATTTTATTTCTTTAAATTGACTGAAAAAATCTTTGAAAAGCAATTTTATTTAAAGAAATAAAATTAAGGGATATATTCTATGCAGGCAAAAAACTTTGTATTAATGTGTCACTATGTGAGAGACAAAATGTATTTGTGCCTTAATGTATATGCAGTTTCTTTTGTTATTTTTGGTTTGGTTGGGTTCTATGGCATATCAACCATTGTAGGTTATTTAATGCCAAATCCTCTTTATACATATATATTAAATATATAGGATTTTGTTGGGTTGGGTTTTATGGCATATCAACCATTGTGGGTTATTTAATGCCAAATCCTCTTTATACATATATATTAAATATATAGGATTTTGTTGGGTTGGGTTTTATGGCATATCAACCATAATTGGTTATTTAATGCAAAATCCTCTTTATACATAGATATCAAATATATAGGATTTGGTTTGGTTGGGTTTTATGGCATATCAACCATTGTGGGTTATTTAATGCCAAATCCTCTTTATACATATATATTAAATGTATAAGATTTTGTGGGGTTGGGTTTTATGGCATATCAACCATTGTAGGTTATTTAATGCCAAATCCTCTTTATACATGAATACTAAATATATAGGATTTTGTTGGGTTGGGTTTTATGGCATATCAATCATTGTAGGTTATTTAATGCCAAATCCTCTTTATACATAAATATTAAATATATAGGATTTTGTTGGATTGGGTTTTATGGCATATCAACCATTGTGGGTTATTTAATGCCAAATCCTCTTTATACATATATATTAAATATATAGGATTTTGTTGGGTTGGGTTTTATGGCATATCAATCATTGTAGGTTATTTAATGCCAAATCCTCTTTATACATATATGTTAAATATATAGGATTTTGTTGGGTGGGGTTTTATGGCACATCAATCATTGTTGGTTATTTAATGCCAAATCCTCTTTATACATATATATTAAATATATAGGATTTTGTTGGGTTCGGTTTTATGGCATATCAACCATTGTAGGTTATTTAATGCCAAATCCTCTTTATACATATATGTTAAATATATAGGATTTTGTTGGGTGGGGTTTTATGGCATATCAATCATTGTAGGTTATTTAATGCCAAATCCTCTTTATACATATATATTAAATATATAGGATTTTGTTGGGTGGGGTTTTATGGCATATCAACCATTGTAGGTTATTTAATGCCAAATCCTCTTTATACATATATATTAAATATATATGATTTGGTTTGGTTGGGTTTTATGGCATATCAACCATTGTAGGTTATTTAATGCCAAATCCTCTTTATACATATATATTAAATATATAGGATTTTGTTGGGTTGGGTTTTA
The DNA here is from genome assembly GCA_963585895.1 of Sepioteuthis lessoniana. Taxonomy (NCBI): domain Eukaryota; kingdom Metazoa; phylum Mollusca; class Cephalopoda; order Myopsida; family Loliginidae; genus Sepioteuthis; species Sepioteuthis lessoniana. The sequence goes on along the minus strand of OY757923.1, from coordinate 90,409,647 downwards.
TGGCATATCAATCATTGTGGGTTATTTAATGCCAAATTCTCTTTATACATATATATTAAATATATATGATTTGGTTTGGTTGGGTTTTATGGCATATCAACCATTGTAGGTTATTTAATGCCAAATCCTCTTTATACATATATTTTAGATATATAGGATTTTGTTGGGTTGGGTTTTATGGCATATCAATCATTTTAGGTTATTTAATGCCAAATCCTCTTTATACATATATTTTAAATATATAGGATTTGGTTTAGTTTGGTTTTATGGCATATCAACCATTGTAGGTTATTTAATGCCGAATCCTCTTTATACATATATATTAAATATATAGGATTTAGTTTGGTTGGGTTTTATGGCATATCAACCATTGTAGGTTATTTAATGCCAAATCCTCTTCATACATATATATGAAATATATAGGATTTGGTTTGGTTGGGTTTTATGCCATATCAACCATTGTAGGTTATTTAATGCCGAATCCTCTTTGTACATATATACTAAATATATAATGGAATTGTAAACACATTTTTTTTATGACATTCTTAAACGAGCCAGAGCTCTTTTTTTTGCACACAGTTAAATGTTTTCAAGTATTGCTATATAAAAGTCACAATTTAACAACGGTTATTTGTTTGTACACATAATTTGTTTTATTTGACCCATAGATAGGACCCTATCAGGTTCTACCACTCCAGGTCAGAGTGGACCTGGGAGCAATGAATAGGTACTGTACATTTCCCAAATCTCCCAAGCTGGAACATTATAATCAGACTGTTTAATGTCATATCCGAGACACTTTTGGGTGGTGGGGTCTTACCCATATGCAGAGATGCAGCCAGTGCATTTTGCTGCCGCATTTGACTGGAGTGCTTGGTATTTTTGTCAGCATGCTCTTGTTGTTATATCAGAATCATTAAATCTATGTAATGACTCACATATTCGCTCAATATAAAGATAGACAAGCAATGTTGAAATAAAATGCATTCTAGAAAGAAAAGAATGGCGATATTAATTAAAAAGAAATAAACGGAAAGGATGAATAAACATGAACTAAATTATACTGAAGAAATATTTATTTTTACGATTTTTAGGTGGGATCGAATTTAGCTAAAATAAAAAGTTGATAATTTATCTATGATTTTAATTTGCTAAAAAATCGTATTTCTAACATTCTCGCAAGGAAAAGATTTCTTAAATCATTTTGGGTTTTGATCCTTGAAATCTTTCGCGGCAAATGAATTATTGTCGTCAGCGAAGTATCTCAAAATTTAAAAACTAGTGAAAAGGCGCCGATTAAACATTAAATGTAAAAGTACCAGAACGCCTGCCGGAGCCTATTTTTTGGACCAAAAATTAATACTTTTTAGTATGAATATTAGTTTATTTTACACACACACACACACACACACACATGAATATATATTTTTTTGATTCCTATTCAATAATTCTTGCAGTGTGAAAAAAAACAACTCCAGATGATACACTTAGTAAATTAAAAAAAAAGAATTACACAAGCTGATATAGGGGAAAAATTCAAGGAAAAAAGAAACGACAAAAGCATTCGTACAGCTTGAAAATAATCAACCACCACCGCAAAGCCTAGTCAAAAGAAAAAACACCGACAGAATCACCTTAGCTTAAACGTAAGAATGCTCAATATATTAAATAAAGCGAAATTAAAAATGCCAAAATAACCAGAAGTAATCTACCTAGAATTGTCCTCATGAACTGGTACATGAAATGTAGGTAGATTACTTCTGGCTCTTTAGGTATATTTATAAGAGTATTGGTTGTCACTAAATCACTTTGTGGGTATGTGTCAAACTAAGTGAAATATAGTTTTGGAGAGTGCTCAATATCTAGGATAGAGCTATTATATAATAATAATAAATAAATAAATATTAGATATATATATATATCTAATTAATGGAATAAAAACTGTGACAGTGGGTTTCATGGAGTTTATATATATATATATATATATATATATATGCGAGAACTTATGAAGAGTACAGTTACATCGGGTGGATGGTGAATATGTGCTGAGACATGAATGCGGAAATCTCACGGGAAATAAGATAAGCGTAGAATTGTGACGGTATTGCTATCGAGGTGGGTGCTGGGAAAAATGCCAGGCCCCAAACCCGGAGAGATGACTATTTTATTCTTCTTCGCGAGCAGTTGTCTGTTTTCGAATTCAGCAAGTAAAACCCCCTACCCTGACTTTTGGGCAACGAATTGCTCTCTTCTTCTGTGATGAGACCGGCGTTTTATATCTATCTGCAAAATTCTCTCCAATCTTTTAGATAATTCCACAACATTCAAGGAACAGAGAGTTCATGGTAATATCCTATTTCTTTTGTCTTTTTTCTGCATGTCACTTCATGCTTATTTAGGGGCACGGGGTAGTTTCGATTAATCGTTGAACTGGCGCTAACATGACTTACCATGAGACATTTCACTGGTCCTATCGTTACTCTATGGTGGGGGGTCAAATGATACAGACATTCCATTTAGATGCTAGAATTCACTTAAGCCTACGAGAAAAAATTGCTCATAAAATTTTTCTCTGTGAAAACAAAGTACCTCCCTACCTATATATATATATATATATATATAGTTTGGCAGCAGTCTCTCATTTAAGCATGCTTGATTAAATAAAAGACATATTTTGTCGATATTATTTTCTTAAGATCCTCTCAAGTTTCCTGATTAGTGTCTTGGTTTTAGGTTGGAATTGGTGGATGAATTTGCCAAAACATTCGGACCTTTCATACGCCATCATCAGGAGTTGTTTGAATGTGTAAGGAATATTTTTTAAAGATTTTTTTTAGCTTTTTTAAAAAATTAATTCTATTGATTCTATTTTTTTTTGTTTTTATATGTAGGGCTTCAAGGATTTGTTGTCGAAACTTATTAATTTCGTGTGCTATTATAATTTATAGGTGCCCGTGGTGTAATGGTTATCGTCGCAGGATTTGGACACGGCGACAAGAGTTCAAATTGCATTTCACATAGCACTAATACCCTTGGGAAAGGTATGAATCCAATTATTCTCCCTCCAGCTATGGGTAAATAGTAGGACAGACTAGGTTCTTCAGCCTTGGTGAGGCAACTAGTCTAGGAGAAGGAAAACTCTGAATTCAAACCTGTTAAACTCCGCTTAAAAATTGATCTTGTGTCATATCCTGCCTGAGCGGAGGGATTAGTAAATATGATTATAGTTGCAATTTCAACGAGAATTTTTCGAAATTTGGATTTGGGAATAGAGTGGCTTTTAAGATGTGAGGCTATAGAGCTAGAATCATTAAGGTCCATAGTGAGACATCTTGAAAGAGTCGTAGTGGTAAGACCAAAGTACGTATATATATATATATATATATATATCGTGTTGCTTGCATGGATTTCCCCAACTCTCTTTCGCCATTCGTCTCTATCATCCATCGCTTTCGGCAGGTCTTCCAGGATACATCCTGTGTCTGTACATTGCTGCTGTAGACAAATTCTAGCTGGTCGCCCTACACTGTGAAGTTGTCTATAGGAGAACGTTGCTCATGAGTTCCTCCTTGCTCATTCCGCAGTGTCCCGCGTGTCTTGTTCGTCTAATCCAAATTAGACGAACAAGACACGCGGGTCTTCGAGATGGTTGGTAGACGGCCGTATAATTGCTGTTTTGTTGAATGTTGCTTCTAGGATTTGTTTAATATAGCTTGTAGCATCCTTGTGCAATTGCCGTCAAACTTTATATGCGCATAATCCACCCAAACGCCCCATTACGCTACAGAAGCCATTTAGCAGGATTAAAGATGTGCTTAAAGCAAATCTGAACAAGACTCAACGTCCTAATCTCTCCCCAAAAGCACCGTTTTGGTACGATATTAAATGCAAGTGAAACGTGGGCTACTACCAAAAGAAGAAAAAAAAAAGAACACCAATTGGTTATGGCACAGAAGGGGGTGGAAAGATCCAGGATGAGAATAGCGTTTCCTAAGCACATCACAAGCGAGATCATACGAAAGCCTTGCGGAGTGAAGGACGTGATCGCGGAATACCGAAAGCAGAAGTTCTTTTAGGCCGGACATTTTGTAAGGTTCACAGACAATAGATAGGTTCGTGTAGATGTGGAGGCATATCCAAGAGACCGGACACGAGCATTCCGAAGATCTTCATGATAATGGGAGGATGAAATTATCACCTGATTTAGGCTAGCATGGAGAAGGGTAGAGAGCGAGAAGGAAATAGAAATTCACTGTGGGTAGTGATGTGGAAAGCATCGAACGACCTGCCTAATATAAGATAAAAAGAATATATATATAAATTGGCTCAATGGTTAGTGTGCCGCCAATGGCCCGGGAGACCGGGGTTCAATCCCAGGTCGAGTAATACCAAAGACTCAAAAACAGTACTTGATGCCCCCTTCTGTAACACCCACCTTAATATAGTACGTGTCCTCGTGGTGTAATGGTTAAAGCGATGCACTGCGGAATCGTAGTACACGAGTTCGTACTCCAGTCGCGCTATTACGTTCACTTTTGGGCAAATACCCTTGGGAAAGGTATGAACCCCCTTATTCTCCCTCCAGCTATGGGTAAATAGTAGGACGGACTAGGTTCTTCAGCCTTGTTGAGGCAACTAGTTTAGGAGAAGGAAAACTCTGAATTCAAACCTGTTAAACTCCGCTTAAAAATTGACCTTGTGTCATATCCTGCCCGAGCGGAGGGGTTGGTAAATAGTACCTTAATATAGTACGAATTAAGGTTAAGTGGAGCATCACAGGAAAGGAGTGGTGCCCTCCCCGACACCTCCGTGTAGTAGCTATTGAAAAGGGAACCTTCGAGTCACCCTCAACTATGTTCGGCCAACTTATATATATATATATATATATATGTGTGTGTGTGTGTGTGTGTGCGTGTGTAAGTATCTTGACTGTTATTCTTGTGTTTTTCACAGTGGCTTGATATACTGCATTCTTAGCGAATCACATTTCTTGCAAAGGACAATGATTTTTGTTCCTGCGATTACAATGTAATTCTTCAGTATTGACAAGGTGCATACAATAAGTTTCCAGACTTTTTCGTATGGGCATTTAAAATTGTCGAAGACTCTTGAAAATTCACTATGTTATTGCTATACATCGTATGAGATGACTGACCAATTTTTATGATTTCAGGTTCAAATCAACGGCTACAGCAGCAATTGGAATACACCCTACTAAAGCCTGATTGTCACAGCTGGTGAATTTCAAAAATGCAACCTGACACTTTAGAAGAACGATATGCAATAAAATTATGTTTTAAAGTTGGAAAAATGCCTCAGAAACGTATGGAATGCTTCAGACTGGTTTTCGACCATCTTGCATGAATCGAGCATGAGTTTTTGAGTGGCATAAGAGATTCAAGGAAGGCAGGGAGTCTGTGAGGGATGATGAGAGGTGTGCGAGGAGTAAGCAAGTCAATACACCAGAGTTGATTGGTGAAACGGTTAGGGTTAGGGTTACTATGTTGAGGTTTTAAGGGAAGGAATTCAGGAAGAGATTCCTTGGGAGGAGGCCAGCACTCTTCAAATCGGGTCAGTGGCATTTCCATCAGGACAATACACCAGTCCACAACTCCATCCTTGTCACAGACTATTTGACCAAGATGGGCATCAAGATAGTTCCTCAGCCTCCCTATAGTCGAGACCTTGCTCACTGTGACTTTTGGTTATTCCCTAAGCTCAGAGGTTATGGATTGTGCATATGACATTAGGTCGGTGTTTCAAATTTCAATTTTTTTGCACAATTGACAATAGATCACCTTGCGTTGACAGACATGTCTAGTCTTGTACTCTTTTTTTGCGCTAGCTTGCTTCCTTCGCTTATTATATGATTAATCCCCTCATTTCTCACCACATAACCTACATTTTACTATTTTGTTGCGTCCAATCTATTTTCGTTTTAACATAGTTCGTCCTTAGGGCGTTATTACTATAATTTATATTATTACTTTTTTCTGTCTAGCGTTAGCAGGTGATTTTTAATCGGAGCCTGAATGACAGCAAACATCTTTAAATCTCCAGGACTCCTCTCGGTATTCGGGTCAATCATAACAATATTGGATGGTCTCAATTCTTCATCTGATATCCAGTTCTTCCAGTCATTTTCCTCCGCCTTTGGAGACTTCTCCAAGTGCACTAATTACAATTGTCACCGTCATGTTCCAACCGTTTTTTTCAGGTCTCGGGCAAGGTCCAAGTATTTGTCAGCTTTCATTTATTTTTATTCTGTCATTCACATGATCGGCAGAATACACTAGATAGAAACTTCTTCTTCTTCTTCTTCTTCTTCTTCTTCTTTGCATTCTTCTTCTTTGCATTCTTCTTCTTTGCATTCTTCTTCTTCTTCTTCTTCTTCTTCTTCTTTGCATTCTTCTTCTTCTTCTTCTTCTTCTTCTTCTTCTTCTTTGCATTCTTCTTCTTCTTCTTCTTTGCATTCTTCTTCTTCTTTGCATTCTTCTTCTTTGCATTCTTCTTCTTATTATTATTCTTTGCATTATTCTTCTTCTTTGCATTCTTCTTCTTCTTCTTTGCATTCTTCTTCTTCTTCTTCTTCTTCTTCTTCTTCTTCTTCTTCTTTGCATTCTTCTTCTTCTTCTTCTTCTTCTTCTTTGCATTCTTCTTCTTCTTCTTCTTCTTCTTTGCATTCTTCTTTGCATTATTCTTCTTCTTTGCATTCTTCTTCTTCTTCTTCTTCTTCTTTGCATTCTTCTTCTTCTTCTTCTTTGCATTCTTCTTCTTTGCATTCTTCTTCTTTGCATTCTTTACATTCTTCTTCTTTGCATTCTTCTTCTTTGCATTCTTCTTCTTCTTCTTCTTTGCATTCTTCTTCTTTGCATTCTTCTTCTTCTTCTTTGCATTCTTCTTCTTCTTCTTTACATTCTTCTTCTTCTTCTTTGCATTCTTCTTCTTCTTCTTTACATTCTTCTTCTTCTTCTTTGCATTCTTCTTCTTCTTCTTTGCATTCTTCTTCTTCTTCTTCTTTGCATTCTTCTTCTTATTATTATTCTTTGCATTCTTCTTCTTCTTCTTCTTCTTCTTCTTCTTCTTCTTCTTCTTCTTCTTCTTCTTCTTCTTCTTTGCATTCTTCTTCTTTGCATTCTTCTTCTTCTTCTTCTTCTTCTTCTTCTTCTTCTTCTTCTTCTTTGCATTCTTCTTCTTTGAATTCTTTGCATTCTTCTTCTTCTTCTTCTTCTTCTTTGCATTCTTCTTCTTTGAATTCTTTGCATTCTTCTTCTTCTTATTGTTGTTGTTGTTGTTCATATTTCAGCATGAATAATCAGGATGTCAACAGCGGCGTATAATCTCCAATGTCTTCAAGCAAACTAAGTTGTCATTGCCTGCATGTTTTCATTGTTACTGTTATAATATTACGGGTATAATAATAATAATAATAATAATAATAATGATCATAATAATTATTATTATTATTATTATGACACAAATGTTTTGCTATTATCATGGTGGACTACTAATTATAGGTTTCTCCGGTATCAGCACTTTACCACTCCCTACACCTTTCTTTCAGACATCATCTACCATGCCGGGTGGGCTCACCTTGAGTATGACATCCTTTTATTATTATTATTATTATTATTATTGTACTTCCTTTGAATGAGTGTCATTATTGTCAGCATCAAAAGGCTGCATAATTCATTTCATGTCGATGATGCAACGGTAACTCTAATTTTAATAGACGGATCAAAATTACTTCTTTTTCATTCTCAGCTGGAGAGTTGATGACGGAGGGGGGGGCAATTTGAAATAAGGTGTGGGCGGAGCACACATTAACACATTAACACAGTGATATATATATATATATATATATATATATATATATATATATATATATAGATAGGAAAAGACTGAGATAGAGAGATAGATAGATAGATAGATAGATAGATTGGAAAAGACTGAGATAGATAGACAGATACATTGAGAGATAGGAAAAGACTGAGATAGATAGATAGATAGGAAAAGATTGAGATAGATAGATAGATATGAATAGACTGAGATAGATAGATAGATAGATAGATATGTATGTATGAATGTATGTATGTTTATAAGCATATGTATAAAAACAGAACACTCTGCCTTTGAGGTGTGGTGATACGACTCGCGTCATTTGCCGTAAAGTCTTTAAATCTTTGACCTGCTTGAAAAGACACATGGTGGTACACAAAAACCTTCTTCAAGTGTCACATCAAATAACAACAACAGGCTGTTTGTCTGTCATCTTGGCGTCAAAACCTGCAAGACATCTTAGACGACACCATTGAAGAGATAGCATCAGTCTCGATGACGTATGTATTTACCCAACCCATCCGAACAGGCAAGATATGAAACAAGGCCAATTTTTCATGCAGGTTTTAATAGGTTTGAATTCAGAGTTTTCCTTCTCCTAGACTGGTTGCCTAACCAAAAGCTAAAGAACACAGTCTGTCCTACTATGTACACAGATAAGTAGAATAATTGAATTCAAACCTTTCAGACGGGTATTAGTGCGATGTGAAATGCCTTGGCCAGGATTTGAACTCGTGTCGTCGAGTCCATTTTCTACAACGATAACCATTACACCACGAGCACCTCATCATATTTGTATGTATGCATGTATGTGTGTATGGATTGATGTAAACGAGTGTATGTGTGTGGATGTTGGTATCAGATTAATTTTGTGTGTTTACAAAAAAATTACAGCACGGATTTGTGTGTGTAAGTGGGAGAATGGATAAATATCTGTGTGTGTTAACTGGTTTATGTGTGTGTATGTATATGTATGCATGTGAGTGTATGAGTATCCCTGAGTGACTGTGTGCATATACACATGGGAATGAGTGTGTGCAAATGTGTGAGTAAAAGAGTGGCTGTGTGTCTATGTGTGTGCATAAGTGATTCTGTGTGTGTGTTTGTGTGTGTGTGTGTGTGTGTGTGAGTGTCTGTGTGTTCTTTATGTGTATGTAAGTATGACTGTGTGTGTGTTTGTGAGTGAGTGAATTAGAATGTATATCTGTATGCACTGTCCGAGGGAACCCCCCACCCACCCACTCAAGTTAATGAGAGGGAAAAATCATGATACGTGGTGTATTCAATATGTTTCCAGACTTTTTTGCACAGGTATTTAAAATTGCAGTAGACTCTTGAAAATTCACTATGTTATTGCTATATATCTTATGAGATGACTGACAAATTTTTATGATTTCAGCTTCAAATGAACAGCTACAGCAGGAATTCAAATACACCCTACTAAGACCTAATTGTCACAGCTGGTGAATTTCAAAAATGTAATCTAGACGTGAGGACACTTTAGAAGAACGATATGCAATAAAAATTCCGCTTGAAACTTGGAAAAAATGCCAGAGAAACATATGGAATGCTTCAGACTGCTTTTCTATCATCTTGCATGAATCGAGCATCAGTTTCTTTAATGGCATAAGAGATTCAAGGAAGGCAGGAAGTCTTTGAGGGGTGATGAGAGGTGTGGGAGGAGTAAGGAAGTCAATACATCAGAGTTGATTGGCCAAAGGGTTAGGGTTAGGGTTACTATGTTGAGGTTTTAAGGGAGTTCAGGAAGAGATTCCTTGGGAAGAGGCCAGCACTCTTCAAATCGGCTCAGTGGCATTTCCACCAGGACAATGCGCCAGTCCACAACTCCATCCTTGTCACAGACTATTTGATCAAGATGGGAATCAAGACATTTCCTCCCCCTCCCTATAGTCCAGACCTTGCTCCCTGTGACTTTTGGTTATTCCCTAAGCTCAGAGGCTATCGTTAAGAGGCTGTGGCGAAGGTCATTGACACGCTCACACAAGAGGACATCCATGGGCCTTCCAGAAGCTATTGGAACGTTAGAACAAGTGCATTGCAGCTGGAGGAGATTACTTCGAAGGGGACTAGAGTTTAATCTGTGTTATATAAATAAAAGTGCCCATACGAAAAAAGCCTGGAAACTTATCTAATGATCCTCGTATCCTGCAAAGTTTGTGATCACTGTTTATCTTGCTTTGGTTTGTCACTAGAATATGATCACAATCACCCTGAGAGTGGTATCGGTGTTGTACAAGCGTTTGACACTTTAATCCCCTTATCAATAAATGTTTCTTTTTTTCCCTTTTATAAGAATTAAAAGACGGCAACCAACTATGAAGATAGAGCAATCATTATCATATATGTTTGTATGTATACGTGTGAGAACTGGACACTCTTCCTTTGAGGGAAGAGGATACCACTTGCTTCATTTGCCGTAAAGTCAGCAAAACTCTGTTCAGCTGGAAAAGGCACGTAGCGGTACACAAAACCTTCTCCAAGTACCACATCTTGTAACAACTGCATTCTGCTTATCATCTCTGACTCAAGGTTTGTCGATAGGAAAGCATCAGTTTTGATCATACTGGTGAATCAATCGACGGCAATCATCTGTGAAAATGATTGATTTTAACGGCATGTCAACCTGTAAAGGTTTATTTCAGGTTTAGAGAATCGCATATATATTTACGTTTTCCGTTGTTTCTAACAAGTTTTTTTGCATACGATTCTATTGAATACGAATGATTTTTAAACGATTATTTTTTACCCATAGATAGTATCTAACAGGTACTACCACTCCCGGCCAGAGTGGATCTAACAGGAATGATAATAAAAGGGTACTCCACACTTCCCAGATATTCAGCAATAGAGTCTTACCATCAGATGCAGTTTATTTATAATTCAATGATTTCATAATTTGTTCCTCGACCTTACGATGAAAAAAATCTCAGCTGATATCCAGCCAAGTCGGCTGGGTTTGTAGAATACACCGACTACATCAATGCAGATGGGTAAGACCACCCACCCTGTAACAAGTATCCTAGATATGACACTAAACATTTTGTTGGGAAGCTTTTAGTAAAGCTGGAGATATGGGGAATGCGGAGTACCCCTTCATTGCCATCGCTCCACGGTCCTCGGAGTGATAGCACCCGAAAGACTCCTATCTATGGGTCAAATAGAAGTGTTTGAAATTTCAACTAGGTGTAAACGAATGACTTATGTGAAATTGAATTGTTAGAAATAGAACTGTTTGATCATTTAACTGTGTGCAAACAAATGACTGATGTTTAATTGAATGGTTATTGTTACATAATAATACTGGGAACCATTTCACTTTGTTAAATGGTTCCAAGTATCATATATATCTAATGTATATTTATAAACCAGATTTTGCAATAAATAACCTACAATGTTTGATATGCCATAAAGCCAAACCAAACTATTGAACTCTTAAGAGACAATTAATTAAAATATGTAAATATAGCCGTCCAATGTATGCAATTCTCTAACCTTTAGACATGAAATAACCCCCGACGCGTTGACATGCCATGAAAATCAACCAATAAATCAACAAAAGAAGATAAGGACCCCCTTCAAAAAAGAAAAAAATGGATGGTGAGGTTCCTATTCTGGGACTCTGAAGGACCCCCTTCAAAAAAGAAAAAAAAAAGGATGGTGAGGTTCCTATTCTGGGACTCTGAAGTGTATAGTGTACCACTTAATTACTCTCAGGTCCACTCTAACTCGGTGTTGTAGTACCCGTCAGGCATCCCTCTTTGGTTAAAATAAATCTTATTATTATAATAAAACTAATTATTGGCAACCGGCTCATTGGCCTAGTAGGTAGAATGTTCACCAATGGTCAGGAAGACCTGGGTTCTATCCCAGATCGAGTCATACCAAAGACTTTAAAAATGGTACGTGATACCTCCTTGCTTAACACTCAGCAAAACAAGGTACGTATCAAGGGTAAAGTGGAGCAATCCATGGAAAGGAGTAGCGTCCTCCCCTACACCTCGGTGTAGTAGCTATTGAAAAAGGAGCCTTCTGCTCACCCTCGACAACGGTCCTCAACTTTACTTTTACTTATACCATATAAACATGAACAAAAACTCTACACAAAAAATGTTAAACAATCTGATGTTAAGGCACCAATAATACTGGAGCTTTGGGAAATGCTGAGTAGTCCTTCATTGCTATTGCTCCCTGGCCCACTCTGACCCGGAGTGGTAGCACGTGATAGGGTCCTATCTAAGGGTCAAAACTGAGTGCAAACAAATGACTAAATTGAATTGTTAGAAATTGAACTGTTTGATCATTTAATTATATGTAAAAAATGATTGATGTTTTTTTTTAAACATAACAATACTTAAAAAGATTAAACTGTGCACAAACAAACGATTAATAGAAAATAAAATTATTTGTATTAGATTGAAATAGTATGTAAAAACAATGAGATCAAGCTCGTTTAAAAATGGTATCTACAAAATGTGTTTAGATATCTTATTTTTAATATATATATATATAATATTTAAATGTTGTTCCTGGCAGCAACACCCCACACGGCGCCAACTGTACGGCCACCTACCACCTATCACGAAAACTATACAAGCTAGACGAACCAGACATGTCGGACACTGCTGGATAAGCAAAGACGAGATCGAAAGTGATGTGCTCCTGTGGACCCCCGCATATGGCCAATCAAAAGCAGGACGACCAGCTCGAACATTCATACAGCAGCTATGTGATGATACGGGATGTAACCCCGAAGACCTGCCGAAGGCGATGAATGATAGGGAGACGTGGAGAGAGAGGGTCAGGGATATCCGTGCTAGCCGCACGTCATGGTGATGATGATAATATTTAAATAGATGGGATAATGCTATATAAGAACTATCATGACTAGAAAAACCAACAAACACCCACATGCAACATACGGAACAGCTGTTTTGAACTTCTTAGGTCTCATTAGCAGTGCACACAGTGATCTCCACCACTGAAGATTGAACCAACAACCACAGTATGCAGAAGGCGAGACTCTACCACCGGGCCACCGGTTCATGTCACATATAAGCATTGCCGAATTAATTAGTCATGGTGACAATGTGCGACCACTTGACCTTATGTGTCTTGTAGGTACGTATTCCCTACAGAGGACACGGCCACCTCCGGGGCTACGTCTTCCCAAGTCGGTGTTATGAATCCACATAACGTTAACCTCATGGGAAGGAAATAAAATTGTTATATTTAAATGGAGGAATTAATGTTATAATCGAATTATCATGACTAGAAAACCCATATATATATATATATATATATATATAAAGGATTTGTCATTAAATTACCTACAAATGTTGATATTCTATAAAATTAAACCAACCCAAACAAAACAAAAAGTGTAAATAAAAAAGGACACTGTAAGCAGTTTCTTAACTTTAGGGCTTAAATTAACCCTGATGGGTTGACATGGCGGTAAAATCAATAAATCAACCAACAACAGTAATGCTTAGTTGTCGAAGGGAAATGGAGATTCTATGATGAGGGACAGGTTTGGCTTGGCTGGGTACACCTAACTTGAAAGAAGAATCATATCTGAGACTTTCCTAGACTGAGCTCAACTCTGTTTTAGAAGGCAGATTATCAGTCAATCTCAGACTTACAGCAAGTGAATTGCGACTAGTGGTGCATACCAGAAGCCTCGAACAGATTCGTAGCTTAGCTAGAAATTGGACCATGATAAGACGCATAAGATAAAAACGGGAGGGTGGGGGTCAGAAACGGGGTATGATAATACGAAATACCATAAAATTTGCACCAAGCGTCTTTTTTATTACACGAAAACCTTAGATCTTTTAAGTTTTATAATCTTTCAGCTCCGCTGAGCCGAATTTCTCTGACAAGGAAAGCGGAAAATAGCAACAACGATATATATATATATATAATGAAAATAAATAGAAAGGTCGTTTATAAGTGTCCGATTTATCCCCCTTTCCCCTGATTTTCATCATCTTGTCAGATTTACCTCAATCTACCATTTTACTATATATATATATATATATATATATATATACACACACACATATATATATATATATAACATCAAGTCGTGTTGACAGCACGGAGTTCCCAGACTCACTCTCTCTCTCTCTCTCTCTCTCTCTCTCACCATCCATGCCGATCATCCATCACTCCTGGTAGGTTTTCTTGGCTGTATCTTGTGTCTGCACAGAGATGACGTAAGTCTTTGCCGGTCGGCCAACACTGGAGCGTCTATTTGCAGGAGTCCAATAGAGAATGTCGCTTAGTTTTAGTGTTTAGTTCAGTTGAATGGTGTGTAAAATGAAAAGTGGCCATGCAGCGGCTGTTCTGTGGGGAGTTGTTTCCAGGACTTGTGCAACACAGCGCACGGCATTCTTGTGTCGTTTCCATCTCGCTTCTTTCTTAATCTTTTCGTAAGCGTTCGCGTGTTGTATAGCAGTGAAAGACGGCAACGCTGATGTATAAAATATAATCTGCGTCTTTTCTTTTCTTTTCTTTTTTTTTTTATTACCCGAAATGTATATATGGGTAGAGTGAGAGAGAGAGAGAGAGAGTCGAAGACGACTGAGATGCACGGGTGACTGTGCGTTTCTTCTAGGAAACCTTCCTACCTTTCTGCATCGTTCTCTACTTTCGCATGACTGGTACTGGGCCACCTCAAGTTATCGAAACATTTTAACTTCTCTACGCTACTCTACTTTCACGAGTTTCGTAAATGACCATCTTAAGGCATTGAATTATGTTAGTTTTTCTCCGCTACTCTACTCTGTGCAGTCTGGAATAAGGCCAAATACCAGAGTGACGTGACGTCTAGTAGCTCCTCTGCCGGACTTAGTTCTCCTGTCTCCGCTCGTTTCTGCCTGGGTCGAAATCTTCCCTGGTTTATATAAATTTCCGAGCGCCTTCGCAAATCATCGTGGTCACACCAATCACCTACTCATTGCACGTAAACACGTCTCCTTCTAGCATGCCACTCACGCAAATTACGTGGCACTTTCCCCGGGGAATAACCAACGTCCTGTTTGTTCTAGGAAGTAGGTGCACTCCCTATTGTGCCACCAATGCATAAACCCGTTCGCACATCAAGTGACAAATGGCTCTACGTAGATGTGGTGGTACAAAAGTCTATTTGGTATCGTTATGATACAAAAAGAGAGACAAGTACTTAAACGTTGCCAGAGAAATAAAAAAAAACTATGGAACACGAAAGTGACGGAGATACCAATTGTAATTGGTACACTTAGAAGTTCCCCAAAGGCTGGATAAAACAGCTGGAAGAGTTTTTAATTAGGGGACAAGCGAAGAAAATCTAAACTACAGCATTGTTAAGACTGACCTGAATACTGAGGAGAGTCCTGGAGATTTGAGGAGAATTGTTGTCTCTCAGATTCCAGTGAAAAGCCATCAGCTAGTGCGGGTTGGAAAGGATTTCAAGAAATTATACTATTAGTCTACCTTTGTCGATGGTAACCCGAAGACTTCCTTTTTCAATAGCCGATATGTAGGGGAGGGCGCTACTCCATTCTCAGAATTGCTCCACTTTAGCCTTAATCCTTACCTTATAGTGCTGAGTGCAAAGCAAGGCGGCATCAAGTACCATTTTTTGAGTCTTTGGTATGACTCGACCTGAGATTTGCCCAGTCGGCTGGGGCTGTAGAATACACCGACTGCTTCTCTGCAGAGGGGTAAGAACCCCCCCCCAACGAGTGTCCTGATATGACACTAAACAATCTGATGGTGAGGTTCCAGCAGTGCTGGAGCTTTGGGGAATGCGGAGTACCCCTTCATTGCCATCGCTCCCAGGTCCACTCTGGCCTGGAGTGGTAGCACCTGATAGGGCCCTATCTATGGGTTAAACAGAACTAACAGCATACTTATGCTAAAATGAATTGAGTAAACTGAATAGCTTGAAATAGAAACGTTTTTGACAATTAAACCGTACTTACACTTAAACTGCGTGCTTATGCTTAACTGAATTATTTCAAATAGAACTGTTTTTCGACATTAAAACTGTATTTACACTTAACTGAATTATTACATATAACTGCTTGAATAGTTTCAAATGGAAATGTTTTTGACAATTAAACTGTGTACTTATGCTAAACTGAATTGTTTTCAATAGAACAGATTATTTACATAAAATTGGATTTGGCGTTGAATAAGCTGCAAGGGTTGATATGCCATAAAACCAAACAAACAAACCAACCAACCAATCGACCTGAGATTGAACCCCAGTCTCCTGGGCCAGTAGCGAACACTCTACTCATTAGCCCAATATTGTATTAAATTACTCAGTCTGTCTGTCGATCTGTCACTTTTATGGTTTGATGGTCTTATTAAGCAGAGCTAATGTCAAATCTAGAACAGGAAAATATAAACAAAATCAATTACAGATCACATCTTTCACGTAATATATATATATATATATATACGAGGATCATTAAATACGTGTCCAGACTTATTTGTATGGACACTTTTATTGATAGTACACACATGAAACTATAGTCAGTTTCGAAGTAATCTCCTCCGGTTGTAATGCACTTGTACCGTTCCAACAACTTCTGCTAGGTCCCATGGAATTCCTCTTGTGTGAGCGTGTCAATGACCTTCGTCACAGCCTCTTTCATCTCCTCAATTGTCTTCTAACGATAGCCTCCCTTGAGCTTAGGGAATAACCAAAAGTCACAGGGAGCAAAGTCTGGACTGTAGGGAGGGTGAAGAACTGGCCCAAAAGCAGTTTGAAGCATTCCATACGTTTCTGTGGCATTTTTTCCAAGTTTAAAACAATTTTTTTTCATATCGTTCTTCTAAAGTGTCCTCACGTGCAGATTGCATTTTTGAAATTCACCAGCTGTGACAATCAGGTTTTAGAAGGGTGTATTCCAATTCCTGTTGTGGCTGTTTATTTGAACCTAAAATCATAAAAATTTGTCAGTCATCTCATAAGATGTATAGCAATAACATATTGAATTTTCAAGAGTCTACGACGATTTTAAATGCCTGTACAAAAAAGTCTGGAAACTTATTGAATACACCACGTATATATATATATATATATATATATACAACAATACCTGATAATACTTCCTGTTACTCAGACTCCAAGGATTGACGATAAAAAAACTTGCAAAGGGTGTGATAATAATGATCTCTCAATCAGGCTCAATACATGTGCGTGGACGAACTTACGAAAATATATATATATATATATACACACCCTCTCCATTTCTCGAACCGTGTTCGCGTTCATCCCTACAGTATATATATATATATATATATTGTTGTATCCTTAAAAGGGATGCAATCAGAGAAGGTGGTATTTGATTGGAAAGGAACAGCCAACACACTCGTAGAATAAAAAAAAGGGTTTTATCTCAAGAGAGATACAATAAGACAGACAAGGAATAGTGAGGCATGCTGCTTATCCACGAAACAAGGACATATATTTGTATCTGCCTTCCATCAGAGAGGACTTGACACGAGGTCAAATGACACGAAGATAGGATTATAGTAGGGGTTAGAAGGGGAAGGTTGGACCAGAGCCGACGCTTGAGCTCTGCAGGTCAATGCTGGTCATCGTCTCAGTGTAATGTGAGCCGATGAGCCTAGCTTGACATGGGCCTAAACATCGGTCCAGGCACGAATGCTAGATTATAGCTTAAACTGGATAGCGAGGTCCAGTGCTATACAAGGGTGTCAAGGTGTCAATAATTCACCTCGCCCATCCGAAGGTGGTCCATCCAAATGTTGTAGATTGACCCTCGACCGAGCCGTCAATCAAGAAATGCACTTGTATAAATAAACGGAAGAACCGCAGAAGCAGGTGAGCGTGAGACAATAATATAACCAGGTGCCCGAGGCGGTTCGAGTCAGTTGGGGACAAGATGCCGAAGTGCGAGCCAGCGGCAGACAGAGGGATTTGGGCCCTCAGTGACCCACGGCTGAGCAACCCAGCCAAGATCAGAAAGAAGTGCTGCTATGGTCGAAGTAGAACTTTGGGTCAACATAGCAGTCTATCCCCGTCTCCAACTCATCTCTCACACACAACAACCATCACCCTTTCGAGAATAAAGTGTGACAGATTATATTTTTATAAAGAAGTGTGTTCGTTCGTTCATTGAAGTCGTCCTTGTGTTTGATTATATTTATATTTGAATATGTATGTGGCTCTACAACACAAAGCCGGTGGCATTTCGGCCTCAAGTGTGCCTTAGATGGACAATGCCTTGTCCGACTCGAAAGCCAGACAGCCCAGTAAAAAGCCGGCTGGGGACAAAGCCTACCGCAAATTAATCCCGTCGGCCTCATCCTTGGAGCGCGCAGTGTTATTTGTCTCTGCCTCCCATCAGACAGAATTTGATAAAATGTCAAATGACCCGAAGGTCAGATTCCCCGGGGTGCAGACCGGTATAATGCCGTGCACCTTCGACATGACAGAGGGAGTGCAGGATATTCCATTACATGATATCTGATGGTTGCATAGGTGAGAATATAACAATTACCAAGAACATTTGACTATTTCTCTGGTATCTGAAATTATATATAAAACTGATATTGAGTGTTTTTGATTTATAAATGTATCAGATTATATTATCCACACACACACACACACAGAGAAAGAAAGAGAGAGAGAGAGAGAGAGAGAGAGAGAGAGAGAGAATTAGAATATTTTGATTTTAAAACATTTTACATGGCTTCGTGTGCGCGGGTTTGTGTGAATATATATATATATATGTGTGTGTGCAGAGAGAGAGAGAGAGAGAGAGAGAGAGACAGACAGACAGACAGACAGAAAGAGAGAGAGAGAGAGAGAAGAGAGAGAGTCAGGTGAGGGAGTGGAAGATAATTAGAATATTTTGATTTCAAAATAATTTTTGCATGGCTGCATGTGCGCACGTTTGTATGAATATATATATATATATATATACTGAAAGAGAGAGAGAGAGAGAGAGAGAGAGAGAGAGAGATGAGGGAATGGAAGATAAATAGAGTATTTTTTATTTCAAAACATTTTTGCACGGCTGCGTGTGCGCTCGTTTGTATATATATATATATATGTGTATACTGAGAGAGAGACAGAGAGAGAGAGAGAGAGAGAGAGAGAGAGAGAGAGAGATGAGGGAGTGGAAGATGATTAGAATGTTTTTATTTTAAAACATTTTTGCATGGCTGCGTGTGCACGGGTTTATGTGAACATGTATACATATATATATATATATATATAGAGAGAGAGAGAGAGAGTATGAGTGAAATATTTAAACCTAACTGAATGTGATCACGTAAAAAAAAAAAATGATTCTCGGATGAAGATGAAATTATCATAAATAAATAAGTCAAACGAACTTTTAAGTTGGCGTTCTTCCCCTCGCCATTTTATGAAAATATGTCAGGGGTTAAGTAAATTAGCAGTTAGATGAATTGATAAAATGACAATCCGAATGTAACGATCGTTGTAACTTTCTTTTCTTGTTGCCGTCGTCGAGATGTTCTTCGTCGTCGTCGTCGTAGTGGTCTCATTTGAGCCATTCTCTGACTCACTCCATTAACCCCCAAAAAGATTACAAAAAAAAAGAAATAAAAAAAGATTCACTATTTCTTGTTTTCTCTTCGATCCACAACCAGCTTCCCTTAAAATTCTCTACTTTTCAAGATAATCATATATCATCATCATCATGTCGTGTCACTAGCACGGATATCTCTGACCCTCTCTCTCCACCCCTCCCTATCATTCATCGCTCCTGGCAGGTCCTCAGGGCTACATCCAGTATCCTCACATAGCTTCTGTATGTATGTTCGTGCTGGTCGTCCTGCTTTTGCTTGGCCATTTGCGGGGGTCCATAGGAGTACATCACTGATGAGCTCGTCCCTGCTTCTCCAGCAGTATCCTGCGTGTCTGGCTCGTCTGACTTGTATAGTTTTCGTGATGGGAGGCAGGTGGCCGTACAGCTGGTGTCTTGTGGGGTGTTGCCACCAGAACTTGTTCAATATTGCTCTCAACATTCTTGTGTAATTGCCGTCTAGCTTCCTCTTCAGCCGTTTAGTCAGCGAAAATCATATATATAATCATATATATATATTTATATATATATATATATATATATAGTGTGCATATGCATATACACACATATGTATATACCTATATACACACGATATATATATATATATATATATATATATATATATATATATACACATATACAGACGATATATATATATACGTGGTGCCTTCAATAAGTTTCCAGACTTTTTTGTATGGGCATTTAAAATTGTCGTAGACTCTTGAAAATTCGCTATGTTATTGCTATACATTTTATAAGATGACTGACCAATTTTTATGATTCTAGGTTCAAATCAACTGCTACAGCAGCAATTGGAATACACCCTACTAAATCCTGATTGTCACAGCTGGTGAATTTCAAAAATGCAATCTGGACGTGAGGACACTTTAGAAGAACGATATGCAAAATGGAAAAATGCTACATAAACGTATGGAATGCTTCAAACTGCTTTTGGATCATCTTGCATGAATCAAGCATCAGTTATTGAGTGGCATAAAAGATTCAAGGAAGGCAGTGAGTCTGTGAGGGATGATGAGAGGTGTTGTGGAGGAGTAAGGTTGTCAATACACCAGAGTTTATTGACCAATGGGTTAGGGTTAAATTCATTATGTTGAGGTTTTAAGGGAGTTCAGGAAGAGATTCCTTGGGAAGAGGCCAGCACTCTTCAAATCGGCTCAGTGGCATTTCCACCAGGACAATGCAATAGACCACAACTCAATCCTTGTCACAGACTATTTGACCAAGATGAGTATCAACACAGTTCCTCAGCCTCCCTATAGTCGAGACCTTGCTCCCTGTGACTTTTGCTTATTCCCTAAGCTCAGAGGCTGTCGTTATGAGACAATTGAGGAGATGAAAGAGGCTGTGACGAAGGTCATTGACACGCTCACACGAGAGGGGGCTTGCAGAAGTTGTTGGAACGGTACAACAAATGCATTGCAGCCGGAGGAGATTATTTCGAAGGGGACTAGAGTTTCATGTGTGTACTATCAATAAAAGTGCCAATACGAAAAAAGTCTGGAAACTCATTTAATGATCCTCGTATATATTCGTACACCCACTAATTGATAGACACTAAAAATATGAATATATATCCTATGTATATGTGTATACGCAGAAATATATACACATACACACGCTATATATATATATACACCCATATACAAATATATATATGCACATATACACATGATATATATATATATATATATATATATATATATATATATATACCATGTGAATATATAAACAGTGACACGAATGAGTATGTGATACATGTTAATTTCTGTTATAACTCCAGTTTATGTTCGCCATTTTGCCTGATATTTAGTAAGTAATATCTCGTAAAGTTGTTTTAGTCGTTTGTGGAAGGAAAATTAAAAGCTTATGGTTGAATCCATTTTTTTTTTATCAAAGTTCAAAATTACCCAATGCAAATCGATATATATATATATACTATGTGAATATATACACAGTGACACGAATGAGTATTTGATACATGTTAATTTCTGTTATAACTCCAGTTTATGTTCGCCATTTTGCCTGATATTTAGTAAGTAATATCTCGTAAAGTTGTTTTAGTCGTTTGTGGAAGGAAAATTAAAAGCTTATGGTTGAATCCATTTTTTTTATCAAAGTTCAAAATTACCCAATGCAAAAGTATTGGATACATCAATTTAATATTTTGTTGCGTAGCCTCTGTTTTGTTTCACTACTTCCAGTCGCTTTCTATAGTTGGCCACAACTTTTCCACACTGATCCAGCGTTACTTTACCCCATTCTTCCTTGCATAATTCCTCGAATTGCTGGATATTTTTTGGATTCCGCTCATGAATTTTAATCTTCAAAGTATTCCACAAATTCTCACTTGTATTCAAG
Organism: Sepioteuthis lessoniana; assembly: GCA_963585895.1. Classification (NCBI taxonomy): domain Eukaryota; kingdom Metazoa; phylum Mollusca; class Cephalopoda; order Myopsida; family Loliginidae; genus Sepioteuthis; species Sepioteuthis lessoniana. The sequence continues at coordinate 90,387,829 of OY757923.1, read as the reverse complement.
TCAAGAGACTAACTTGAATCCAATTGAGAGTACTTATACCATTATTTTCAAACCATTCCTTTGTAAGTTTTGCGATATGCTTGGGATCATTGTCGTGTGGAAGCACGAAATTCCGACCATGTCCTAAAGAAGTTGCAGATTTCTGAAGGTTCTTCTCTAGAATCTCCCTGTACATGCTACCATTGATTCTATCATGGATAACTTGTAACTCACCAGTGCCCTTGGAAGAAAAGCATCCCCATATCATAATGAAACCACCCCCGAACTTAATTGTGGGGATGGTATTGTGCTTCTTGAAGGCAGTGCCATTTTTTTCGCCAAACACTTGTCGCTGTGTTCCTTCTGAATAGTTTAACTTTCGTTTCATTCGACCAGATTCCCTTTTCCCAAAACTGCATATTTTTCTTTTCGTAAGTTTCGACAAACTTTAATCGGTCTTTGACATGTTTGGTTTTCAGTAAAGGCACTTTTCTTGGTGATCTTGAATGAAAGCCTATACGATACAGACCTCTGCTAATGGTATCCTTACTTACATTAATTTTAGTACCCTCAGGATCAGTTTTGATTTCAGAACGAGTAATGAAGGGATTTATTTGCACATTTCTTCTGATCCACCTCATTTATTTTTCTCGCTTCTCCATTTCTTGGGAGGTTTGCTGTACTGCCACCATTCTTCTTATACTTTCTGATGATATTTCCTACTGTACTTCGTGCTAGATTCAATTTTTTGATTAGTAGCTCTACCTTTTCTAAAAAATTATGTGCTTCTCTGATTGATCAGAGATAACATTCCAATACTATCGAAATTTGAATATTTAAAGTCTTTTAAAATACAAATTTTCGATTGGAAATTTGATAAGAGTATCATGTATCCAATACTTTTGCATAGGGCAATTTTGAACTTTGATAAAAAAAAAGGATTCAACTTTACGAAATATCACTTACCAAATATCCGGCAAAATTGTGAACATAAACTGGAGTTATAACAGAAAATAACATGTATCCAATACTTATGCGTGTCACTGTATATATATACATATATATATACACACGATATATATATCATGTGTATATGTGCACACACATATATATACATATAACTAAATTAAGTAAAGTTGTCTCACTTTAGTTGACGGTGACCGAAAGGCTTCCTCTTCAATAGCTACTACACCGGGGTGTGAGCAAGGGCGCCACTCCCTGCCCTGGATTGCTCTATTTCATCCTTGATCCACACCTTAAAATGCTGAGTGTTAAACAAGTCGGCATCAAGTACCATTTTTTTGAGTCTTTGGTATGACTCGACCTGGGATTGAACCCCGGTTTCCCAGACCATTGGCGAACACTCTACTCATTAGTTCAGTATTGAGATAGCCTTACTGTTTTCCTGCCGTTTGATATTTTATCTAATTGATACATTGCCAATTTAAATTCAATTTAATAAAATCTAATTAATAAGATTTGTAACACTGGGTTTGACGCATAAAATTCTGGCAATTTCATGATATTGGCTCTGTAAAATCATCAGCATGTCTTGGGGGTTGTATATATGTATTGGATAAAGTGGTTTAAGGTTTCTTTTTTTAATGGCATATCAACTCTTTTTAGGTTATTTCATGCCAATGCTATTCTCCAAGAAGAACAGTAGTGGTACTATTTAACCCATAGCTGGGAGGATAATGGGGGTTCATACCTTTCCCAAGGGTATTTGCCCAAAAGTGAACGTAATAGCGCGACTGGAGTACGAACTCGCGTACTACGAATCCGCAGTCCATCGCTTTAACCATTACACCACGAGGACACACCCCTGGATAAAGTGGGTAAATGATTGAATAAGACTCCGATTAACAAATTGATAAATGTTTGTTTCTTTAAATTGACTGAAAAGTTTCTCGAAAAACAGAAGATACAATTTTTTTTTTCTGATTAGAAAAGATAATATTAGTCATAGCATGAATATTTTAAGAAATAAAGTAAAGCCCATGAAGGAAATGTAGAATTCTTTTCTTTTAATCTAGTTAATATATTTTGTGTGTGTGTAAAAGATCTTTATGTGAGTATGTCACTATATAAGAAAGAAAGTACATTTATGCACAAATATGTACGTGGCTGGATTGATTGTAATTGGATGTATGGGTTTTATGGCATATCAACCTTTGTAGGTTATTTAATACCAAATCCATTTTTAGACAAATAATGAGTTCTATTTCAAACAATTCAGTTTAGCGGGATTACACAGTTTGATTGTAAAAAACATTTCTATTTCAAGCTATTCTGTTTAGTCAAACAATTCTAATTCAAACAATTCAGTTTAGTATAAATATAGTTTTTGTCCACATAGAGTTAAATGTAAAAACAATTCTGTTTCAAACAATTCAGCCATGTATAAGTTGAGTTTCAATGTCAAAAACAGTTCTATTTCAATTAATTCAGTTTAGCATAAGTATGCAGTTTAGTTCTATTTGACCTAAAGATTGGGCCCTATCAGAGTGGTCCTGGGAGCGATGGCAATAAAGGGGTACTCCGCATTCCCCAAAGCTCTACCATTACTGGAACCTCACCATCAGATTGTTTAGTGTCATATCCAGAACACCTGTTGGTGGGTTAGGGTCTGCCCCTCTGCAGAGATGCCGTCGGTGTATTCTACAGTCCAAGCCGATTTGAGCTAGAATTTTTATCAGCAAGCGAAAGATTATTAGTAAGAGTATGTCTATGTAAACAAACTGTATTCATTCAATCTACAGGGTTCAACGCCCTAGAAAAGACGACATGATTCCATTTCCGTTTAATGAGAACCGGTTTTCCTTTTTTGTTGCAGACCGTCTACTAGTTAGCCAGTTGTGTACAAATCCCAAGAGAGATAGGAGCCTTCTATTATGTCTGAAAGTGACACAATGTTCAACGAGCGAGATCGGAGATGCACCGCTATACAACTCATGCTCTCTACCGATCCAAGTTATAACAACAGGACCATTGCCAGCACCCTCAAAATGCAAATCCGGACGGTTCAACGCTTGAGGTCACAGCTCAACGCATCGGACGACCCTTTGGAGGTGGTGGAGCGGAAGGAAACCGCCAGGAAGAACCGGACCAAGGAGTTCATCGAAAAGGCCCAGGCAATCATTGATGAAACTCTCCAGTGGCCTATTCGGCAGATTGCCAGAGATTTAGGCGTCTCTCACACAACCGTGACTGCATGTGTGAAGGAGGACTTGAAGTATAGGTTCTACAGGCGCCAGACAAGCCAGTTCTTGACTGAGAAGACAAAAAACCTCAGGCTAATCAAGTCCGTCAGGCCCCCCTCCTCCCCGACCTGAACCCGCTGGACTACTTCGTTTGGTCATACGTCGAGAACCTCACAAACATGACCTCCCACAACACCAAAACCAGCCTGATCGCCGCCATCCGCCGAGTATTCGCCGAGCTCCCGCCGGTGCTTGTGGAAAAGGCATACTCCCAGTTCCGAATCCGTATCGAGGTGGTGATTGAGGCTGAAGGCGGCTACATTGAATAGATGTCAGCTCTACTAAACAATCAAGTTAGCTGAATTGATTTTTTCAATAAAAGTTTTAAAATAAAGCTTTAGTGTTGTTTTCTTTAGGACGACAATTTTATCGTTCCACCCTGTAGATGTCAGCTCTACTACATAATCAAGTTACCTGAATTGATTTTTTCAATAAAAGTTTAAAAATAAAGCTGTAGTGTTGTTGTCTTTTGGATGACAATTTTATCGTTCCACCTAGTCAGCTCTACTACATAATCAAGTTACCTGAATTGATTTTTTCAATAAAAGTTTAAAAATAAATCTATAGTGTTGTTTTCTTTAGGACGACAATTTTATAGTTCCACCCGGTAAAATAATTAAGCCATGTTCAAATTAATTGCATATCCTTAAAAGAACAGAAGGTAAAATTATTTACCCATAAGAAATAAAAACCAAAATTTGTAAAACCTACTAAAAAGTTACATATTTTATACCACTTTATCACATATTTGTGGTGTAATGGTTAATGCGCTGGTCTGCGGAATCGTGGTAAGCGAGTTCGAACTCCAGTCGCACTATTACGTTCATTTTCAGACAAATAGTCTTGGGAAATGTATAAACCCCCCTTCTCCTCCCAGCTCTGGATTAAATAGCATCACTGCTGTTCTTCTCGAGGTATGTCTTTGGCATTAAATAACTCACGAAGGTTGATATGCCATTAAACAAAGAAACCCAACCCAAAAACAAAAAAAAATTATTTATCAATGATTCTGATTGGTTAAAAAACGTATTTTAAACAATCTTGGCGGGAAATTTATTTCTTAAATGATTTTGGGTTTTGTTCCTTCAAATTTTTCGCGGCTAGTCAAATTCTGACGTCTTCGAATTTCAAAAGAAAATTTTAAAAACCAGCGATGATTGTTCAACGAATGCAAAAATACACATAAAAATTACAACTTCTTCAGCTAATTTTGCTACCAAATTAACGCTTTTTTTAAAAAAAAATCGAAATCTGCTGATTTTCCATATATATGCCAGAAAAAATTCTTCCAGTCTCTAGCCCAATGCTCCCTAACCTCTTGGCTTAAAGTAACCTCAGGCGGGTTGAAACACCGTTAAAATCCATCAACCAACCAACCAATGGCACACACCGATTAAAAGTTTTTCCTGCTAGTGGTGAATTGTAAGAAAATTCTCAGGTTTGTAAACTGACCCTTTTTCTTCTTCTTACTCCATTCACATGTTGGCTTCTTTTCTTCAGGGAAAAGACGAGGATACCTTTAGATTCAAATTATTTTTTGGAGTTTTCGACTGTTCTGTGATATGAAGGTTTTTCCTGAAGTAGTAAAAACAGTCGGCTGCCCTACACAATTCGTTTGAAGAGAATAAAGGAATTATCTTTAGCAAATTATACGTTGAGGATACGTCAGATGTATCTGTGTTCAGTGGGTACGTTCGACAGAAGCTGCTTCTAGAAGGATGGACACAATGAGCAGCTAAGTTAGGTACTCAGCAGGCACATGCATTCCCTACTTGCAGAAGAGAGAAAAAGGTTAATTCGGTCGAAGCGTCTCGAGGTAACTAAGCTGGTGAGTTTCTCTTTGGCGCCAGGATGTCCCTCATTTTAAGCATGCTCCAAATCTGCTTCTTGTCAGAGGTCTCCAGGGAAACTTACTTTTGCATTTATCTTATTTATGATGCTTGTTTTTTTTTTCTTCTTTTTAATCCCCACGGACCTAATAAAAGATTATGAACAGCAACACTAACTGTGAGTTCAACCTTGAGCGAATCAGTGGGAAAAAAAAATTAAAAGAATAAAAACAAAAATTATAAAGAATTGTTGATTTGTAGAAGAATCGAAACCATTCAGACGGCATCACTTCTGAGAACCACTGTAATACCGAGAAAATGCTGAAACTTTCAAAATACTTGGTATCACCCTTCAGCGATAGCTACGTATCATTTGATCTGAAGAATCGAATATATTCAACCTAACGTGTCATTATATATATATATATATATCATCATGTCGTGCCGCTATATCCCTGACCATCTCTCGCCACTTCTCTCTATCGTTCATAGCCTTTGGCAGGTCTTCAGGGCTACATCTCGTATCCTCACATAGCTACTGTATGTAGGTTCGAGCTGGTCGCCCTGCTTTTGCTCGGCCATATGTGGGGGTCCATTGGAGTACATCACTTATGAGCTTGTCCCTGCTTCTCCAGCAGTATCCTGCATGTCTAGTTCGTCTAACTTGGATAGTTTTCGTGATGGGAGGTAGGTGGCCGTGTAGTTGGTGTCTTGTGGGGTGTTGCCTCCAGGACTTGTTCAGAATTGCTCGCTGCATTCTGGTGTAATTGCCGTCTAGCTTTTTCTCCAGCCGTTTTGTTAACGTCCATGTAGTGCATCCATATAGTAGTATCGCATTAATTTTTTTTAATCTCAAAACCACAAAGAATTTCATGCGCCTCATTATCTACAATGGATTCAGATTTGTCCATATACTGTTTGGTAGTATGGCATTAAATAACCTAAAACGGTTGATATGCCATAAAACCCAACCAAACTAAATCCTATATATTTAATATATATGTATAAAGAGGATTCGGCATTAAATAACCTAAAACGGTTGATATGCCATAAAACCCAACCAAACTAAGTCCTATATATTTAATATATATGTATAAAGAGGATTCGGCATTAAATAACCTACACTGGTTGATACGCCATAAAATGCAACTAAACCAAATCCAATATATTTATTATATATGTATAAAGAGGATTTGGTATTAAATAACCTAAAATAGTTGATATGCCATAAAACCCAACCAAACTAAATCATATATATTTCATCATCATCATCGTCATCATGTCATGACATCAGCACGGATATCCCTGACCCTCTCTCGCCACTTTTCCCTATCATTCATCGCTTCTGGCAGGTCCTTAGGGCTACATCCCGTATCCTCACAGAGCTGCTGTATGTATGTTCGAGCTGATCGTCCTGCTTTTGCTTTTATGAGGGGATCCATAGGAGTACATCACTTATGAGCTCATCCCTGCTTCTGTAGCAGTGTCCTGCATGTCTGGTTCGTCTAACTTGGATAGTTTTCGAGATGGGAGGCAGGTGGCCGTACAGCTCCTGCTTTGTGGGACGTCGCCTCCAGGACTTGTTCAGGATTGCTCGCAGCATTCTTGTGTAATTGCCGTGTAGCTTTTTCTCCAGCCGTTTTGTTAGCGTCCATGTAGTGCATCCATACAGCAGTATTGACACGACCGCTGCCTGGAAGAAACTGCGTTTCATTTTATCGGTCAGTTCTGACTTTCATATGATCGATAGCTGATCGATAGCTGTCCATGTTAGCCGCGTGTCGATGTCTTTTTCGGTTGATGAGAGACTGCTTCCTAATATACGTCCTCTAATTTCCAAATACTTCCAGTCCCCTCTCCCCAGACTTTTTGGACTGTTCCAAGCGTGCTTGTTAACCTCCTGTTCCACAGCTTTTTTTAAAGATTTTTGTCAAGGTCTAAGTATTTGTCATTCTTTTTCGATCAGGACGGCAAAGTCCACTATATGGTAAGTTCTCTCTTTTTTTTTTTTTTTTTTTTTTTTTACTAATTATGTCTGGTCTTCTGGCCGAGATAAAGTGATCTATTTGTATTTCAAAATCCCAGAGAATTTTTTGTATCTCATTCTAAAGAAAGGATTATGCTTCGTGCATATACCATTTGACTGAATGATCAAATTTCAATTTCTTGCACAATTACCAGTAGATTCCCTTTCCCACCCAGTTATGCCTTGACTTATACTCCTGATGCGATGGTTTGCCACAATCGTTTATTATGTGATTAATCATTTCGTATTAGTCACCACCCGACATAGTCGAGAGTGACCCGAAGGCTCCCTTTTCGATAGCTACTACACCAAGGTGTAGGGGAGGGCGCTACTCCATTCCCTGGATTGCTCCACTTTACCCTTGAACCGTACCTTATAATGCTGAGTGTTAAGCAAGGTGGTATCAAGTTCCATTTTTAAAGTCTTTGGTATGACTCGACCCGGGATTGAACCCAGGTCTCCCGGGCCATTGGCGAACACTCTAACCGCTGGGCCGACATACACTAAAAATTCTTTTGCCTATGATCGATTTTCGATTTGATATAATTGGTCCTTATGGTGTTTTTGTGCTACTATTCAAAGAGATTCAGTTTCTTATATAAAGTTTCCCTTTTGTAGTCTTTGGAAGTTTTTCACACCAGTTTTAGCAGATGGTCTTTGATTGGAGTCTGACAGCTAGACTCCTCAGTTTTCGAGGACACTTCTCAGTATTCTGGACAATTTCATTTATACTGTAGTCTTGACGTCTGGATTCTTCCTCTGATTTCCTATTCCTTCAGTCTTTCTTTTAAGTCTTTTAGGGCCATTCCAAGTGCTCCAGTTACAATGGTTATCACCGTTGCCATCCCCATACACCTAGGTGTAGTAGCTATTGAAAAGGGAGCCTTCCGGTCGCGAACCTCACTTATATATATATATATATATATATATATTCAAGTTCACAGACCACCCAATTTGAAAGATCCTCATTAGAATATTTCACGCTCTCTTCTTCTCAGTAGGTCTTCATCTTTTTATCTCTTTCCTTTTGAACACACATAGATAGATAGATAGATAGATAGATATTGAATAGAATTAGATAGATAGATAGATAGATAGATAGATAAGAGAGAAAGACAGAGAAGAATACCACAGATAGATAGATAGATAGATAAGAGAGAGACAAAGAGACAGAGAAGAATACCACAGATAGATAGATAGATAGATAGATATTGAATAGAATTAGATAGATAGATAGATAGATAGATAAGAGAGAGACAGAGAAGAATACCACAGATAGATAGATAGATAGATAGATAGATAGATAAGAGAGAGACAAAGAGACAGAGAAGAATACCACAGATAGATAGATAGATAGATAGATATTGAATAGAATTAGATAGATAGATAGATAGATAGATGAGAGAAAGACAGAGAGACACAGAAGAATACCACAGATAGATAGAAAGAATACAACAGACTGATTGAGAGGTGGGGGAGAGAGAAATAAGAACGGCATAGATAGATAGATAGATAGATAGGGACAGAGAGAAAGAGAGCGAGAAATCAAAATGCCAAAGAGAGGTAGATTAAGAGAGAGAGAGAGAGAGAGAGAGAGAGAGAGAGAGAGAGAGAGAGAGAGAGAGAGAGAGATAAGAATGTCACAGATAGATTGACAGCCAGACAGAGACAGACAGACAGAGACAGTGAAATTACCACAGATAGATAGATAGATAGATAGATAGATTAGAATACCATAGGTAGATAGATATATATATAGAGACAAAGAATAAGAGAGACAGATTGAGAGAGAGAGAGAGAGAGAGATAAGAACGCCACGGATAGATAGATTGATAGAGAGATCGATCAAAATACCACAGATAGATAGATATATACTGAGAGAGAGAGAGAGAGAGAGAGAGAGAGAGAGAGAGAGAGAGAGAGAGAAATATACCATATATATATATATATATATATAATATAAATGTACCACATATATATATATATATATATATATATATATGTATATATATATGTCCCACAGCTTTTTTAGTTCTCTGACATAGTCCAAGTACAGGTTTCCTGTTTCGCTTTCTTTTATTCCTTTTCTGTTGTCCGCTGAAATGGCAAAATCTACGAGATGTCAAATTCTTTTTTTCTTGTTAATTGACTCGAGGTCTTGTCTTCTGGTTTGAGATTGAGTGATCTGTTTTTATCTCAAAATCACAAAGAATTTCATGCGCCACATTATCTACAATGGATTCAGACTTGTCCATATACTGTTTGGTAGTATGGTCAAATTTCAATTTTTTGCACAATTCTTTGGAGATCACCTTCCCCAGTCAGGCATGCATAGTCTTGTACTTCTTTTGCGCAAGTTTGTTGTACTCGCCTAAAAATATTTTCTTGTGATTCTTATTTAGGGGCTATGCTTATCTTTACTGTATCGTTCCAGTTTAAGTAAATCTATTGCCGATAGGTTCATTCAGTAAATAAAAAGATTTTTTAAAAAGCAAAATATTTTTTTTGATATATAAATTATGCATAATTCAAAATACATTTATGGCAAATATTCTTTAAAAACTCGCAAAATATTTGTTTGGGGGTTATTCAAAATGGCTGCAAATCAAATAGTGTTCCAGGCCTGAACAGAGGTCTGTCATCACAGTTTTGGCGGTTAAAATAGCAAACCATACGTAATTTACAGAAGAATGGGTGATTTGTAAGGAGGAGGCTGTTCTTGTCAAAATATATCTATTATTGAAACTCTTTTGAGAGTTTTTAACACCGGCGTAGGTAGATAATTTCTCATTAGAGTTTGTGTGACAGTAAGTCTCCTCAAGTCTTCTGGACCATATTTACCAACCCCTCCGCTCGGGCATGATATGACACAAGGTCAATTTTTAAGCGGAGTTTAACAGGTTTCAATTCAGAGTTTTCCTTCTCCTAGACTAGTTGCCTCACCGAGGCTGAAGAACTCAGTGTGTCCTACTATTTACCCATAGCTGGAGGGAGAATAATTGGATTCATACCTTTCCCAAGGGTATTAGTGCTATGTGAAATACAATTAGCCTCGTCCAGGATTTAAACTCGTGTCGCCGTGTCCATTTCCTATGACGATAACCCTTACACCACGGGCACCTCCACAAAATTACACCACGGGCACCTCCACAATCTTTTCGGGAATGTTTCGCGTACACCAATTACAAGTGGTATTACCATCACCTTCATGTTCCATAGTTTTTTTTTTTTAGTTCTCTCACCAGGTATTATTATTATTATTATTATTAAATGTAGTTCGAGAGAAAAAAGCCTCTGGGGTAGGGGCTATAGAAGATAATGATGGCAATGCGAATAAGCCAGGAGAGGTTATAGAAAGAGGATAACTGATTGAGCACGTAATTACTACCTGGATTGGCGGGAAAATCTCGCGAGATTCTGTGAGATTTATGCCTTCATGAAAAACACAGCTGGGCAAATGGAGATAAACCAAACGTAAGTGTTGATGATAGATGTAGGAATAATTGTAAATGACAGCAAATAAATGACAGAAGAAAATAAAGATAAAATAGACACACACACACACACACACACACATACACACACACAAACATATGCACACACACACACACACAAACAAAAAAATTGACTCACACAAAAATACACACACACACACACACACACACACACACACACAAACAAACACACACACGCAAACAAACACACACACATGCTTACACATACACATACACAAAAATACACGCATACACACAAACACGTAAATACATACATACACAAACACACACATATACACAAGCACATAGACACATATACACGCACACAAGCACATTCCCAAACACACACACATATACACACACGGGCGCCTCGGGTAGCGTAATGGTTAGCAAGCTAGACTAGCAAACATACACGAGTGAGTTCGAGTCTCATTGGGTGCCCCATTCATATGGCCTTGTGCCACATCTAAGCAAAAAGGTTAGTAAATTACCACACATATATACACATACAAATATGAACATAATTTTTAACCAATTTTTAAAGTTCTCCCAATCCCCTGGAAATGTCAGCCACTTTACCGCAAACTATGTCCGGAAACAATCATTGAAATTTGAACAATATTAGGGAGAACATGACCAGGCAACTGATGGCGATCCCGAAAAAGAACTTTGCAAGCTATTTTGGAAAATGGAAATAGTGTTGAGTTTCCAAGAGATATACTCGGAAAAAAAATTATGCAGCTACTGGTCTAGGTAGGCCTTTTCGTAAATATTAAATGGCAGGATAGTTTTTGAACAGACCAGTTATATACACGTTTGAAAGCACAAAATGTTTCCAGGACACTTCGAAGCATTCTTGCCGATCTTAATGCTGTAAGTAAAGTTGGCGACCGTAGTCGAGGGCGACCAGAAGGCTTCCTTTTCAATAGCTACTACACCGCGGTGTAGGGGAAGGCGCTTCTCCTTTCCTTGGATTGCTCCACTTTACCCTTGATACTTACCTTATATTGCTGAGTGGTATTGCAAGGAGGTATCAAGTATCATTTTTAAAGTCTTTGGTCTGACGCGACCTGGGATCGAACCCAAGTCTCCCGAACCATTGGCGAACACTCTACCCACTTGGCCAATGAGCCGGTTTATTTGCTAAAGATAATTCCTTTATTCTCTTCAAACGAATTGTGTAGGGCAGCCGACTATTTTTACTGGTTCAGGAAAACCTGCATATCACAGAATAGTCTTAGACCCCCTCCAAAGTCCATTATTCGGCAGGTTATCTCTGTCTTTTTTTAAAATTGTTAATTAGCGCTAGATTTGTTTTTCGGGCGGTTATAAGGTAATCTCTGAATATCTTAAAATCCCAAATAATTCTATTCGTCTCATTTTCTAAAACAATTTCTGATTTGTGCAAGTACCATTTGTTCGTAAGGTTAAATTTCAAGTTCTTGTACAATTGCTAGTGTAATATAATGGCCGAGGGATTTCGTTTTATGCCTGCGGGTTTAGTTAGGCTGAGAACCTTTCGGCTCAGCACAAGGCTTGGTTAGGTGCAAACTTGAGTGCAGGTGTTAACGCGCGCGCGGGGAGGATGTGTCGTTTATAGATGTCAAAATAAAAATCCGATAGAAATGTTGACTAGGGGATGTGAATGACGTCATACACCGGAAGCGCGTCCGCAGAGGACTTTGAAGATTTTGAAAAAGTCAGTTGAGTTGAGTTCTGCCTCGGGAGAAGACGGTTGACTTTCGCTTGCTCGCGGAGGCCTTGCGACGGGTGCGCACGTGTTGGGGGGCGGGCAGATGAAAAAGCCAGAACAGAAAGAATGTGTATCTCTCTCCTTATGTCGAAGAGCCCTTAAACTCAAAGGTAATAAAAAGTTTCGTACCTGAACTACGAAGTCGTAAGTGTTTTTCGTGTATCGAGATTCCTATGTTCTATGTATATATGTTATGAACATTCTATGTACGTTTCACATATCATGAGTATGATACACTAGTAGATCACCTTCCCAATTTGTCGCCTCTATTCTTATATTTGTTGTCTAAATTTCTGAGACAAAGCTTCATGATCTATATCATTAAGGGTTTTCTGACTATTGTCTTCATCTTTTATTGTTATTTCCACAACCTTTCGGCTGATGTGTCCTCCGGCCTTCTTCAGGTGTTTCTTGTCTAAATTTTTGAGACGAAGCTTGATGATCTTTATCATTAAGGGTTTTCAGACTAATGTGTTCGTCTTTATTGTTATTTCCACAACGTTTCGGCTGACATGTCCCCTGGCCTTCTTCAGGTGTTTGTTGTCTAAATTTCTGAGACAAAGCTTCATGATTTTTATCGTTAAGGGTTTTCAGACTAATGTCTTCATCTTTATTGTTATTCCCACAACGTTTCGGCCGATATGTTATTCGGCCTTCTTCAGGTGTTTATTGTCTAAATTTCTGAGACGAAGCTTGAGGATTTTTTATCATTAAAGGTTTTTCTGACTATTGTCATTATCATTATTATTATTATTACTATTATTATTTACTCCTTGAGGGTTTTTACAACAGCGTTTGCTGATGGTCTTCCCTTGGTGTTTGAGAGACAGCAAGTTTCCTCAAGTCTCCAGGACTCTTCTCAGTATTCTGGCCGATCTCAATAATATTGTAGTTTTGATGGTCTCCACTCGTCCTCTAATTTCCAAGTCCTCCAGTCCTGGTATCAAACTTTTTGTGACTGTACCAAAAGCACCAATTACAATTGGCATAATCGTCACCTTCATGTTCCACAGTTTTTTCAGTCCTCAAGCAAGGTCGAGGCACTTACCCCTCTTTTCACTTTCTTTCAATTTTACTCTGTGTTCAGCCAGGGACAGCAAAATACACAATTCTGCAAGTTCTCTTTTTTTAGAATTTTTTTATTGATTATTATAAGGTCTAGTTGTCTGGCTGAGGTTAGGTGATTCGTTTATATGTCAAAATCCCAGAGGAGTTTATGTGTCTCATTTTCCAAGGCAGATGCTAGGTTGAGCATATACTTTTTCGTAATGCCAAATCCTCTTTATATATATATATATATATATAGTATTTGATTTGGTTTGGTTTTATGGCATATCAACCCTTGTAGGTCATTTAATGCCAAATCCATTTAACAGATTTATTAAATATGACTTCTAAACTCATTTTGTAGATATCATTTTAAAGGAGTCTGAACCCATTTTTTCCTTGTTAAATGGTTTTACTTAATTTTAAAAAACTCAATTTAGCATAAGTACACAGTTCTTTGTTTATACTGAGTTAAAAGTAAAAACAGTTCTATTTCTAACAATTCAATTTAGCATAAGTACAGTTTCAATTTCAAACAGTTTTATTTGACCCATTGATCAGCTGCTTCCACTCCGGGCCTGAGTGGACCTGGGAGCGATATCTATGAAGGGGTATTCCGCATTCCCCAAAGCTGAAAACCTCATAATCAGATTGTTTAGTGACATTCACTTGTGAGTGGTCTTACCCCTCTGCTGAGATGCAGTCGGTGTATTCTACAGTCCCAGCCGACTGGACACCCGATGAAATATGGACAACGTGGAACATATTTTTCTGACAATATGAAAAATCATGTCGCCTTCGTTTATGTAGACTTTTAATGGATGCGGTATGCAGGCTTTTGTTCGATGCTGGCCCATATATATATATATATATAACCTTTGATGGTGACCATGTGGAAAAATAGTATTTTCTGACTGAAAACTTGCTCTATCCAACGGTGGTATTCTACTCCAAGTATCTCTTGTAGATTCCGGGGAAATAAATCGAAGTTATTACTTTCGGAGCAAGTTTATAAGACTCTTGTTCATCGCTGGTAGAAACTATATTCTTAGAAATACTAGTACATAGCAGAAAACTTGCCCTATTAAACGGTGTTGTTTTGCCTGTTGTAGTTCAAACGGAAATAGATAGAAGGCATTACTTTCGGAGTGTCTCTCTTACAATTGTGGCATTCAGGCTTTTTTTTTATTGTTGGCAAAAAGGCATAATCACTAATGCTGAAGATGTGAGAAAAAAGCATTTTCTGGCTGAAAAGCCGCTCTATCCATAGGTGTTATCGTACAGCCTGTATCTATTACAGTTTACGTGGAACTGAACAAGGCAATACTTTTGGAGCGTCTCTCTAACTTGGAGGCACTAGTTTCGGAGCGTCCCGTATATTAAGAAGAGTCAGTAACCAGAAATAGGTGGGAGGATGGCAAAAAGAACAGCTAGAAGGCGGATGACAGCAGACGGAAATGAATAGAAATGAAGAGGAGAATGAATTTGAGGGAAATTAATCCGAATCGACCTCGATGTGAGCTCGCTGAACCCTGGAACCATTAATCAAAATCCAATCTGTCGGCCATCTTGTTTCTACTATCGCTAACATCTTTATCTCTCAGCATACGGACGTGGTCTTGTCTAGCAACGTATACGCATGCGCAAACGGATAAGCGCGAAATCATGGACCCTTTCCCACGAACACGTACATAATCATAGACGCATATATTTATACGAGAAAGAGAACATACCACAGACATTCACATGTTCGTATAAAAAAAAATTCTAAAGAAGAACGACGACTATTGTTATTTTCGTAATTAGCTTCAACTTTATCTTACAAGGTCAGTCAAGGAAGAAATTTATTTTTCAGGTTGGCAACCTTGATTAAAAATCAACTCAGCAATTCTAACACAAAACACCTGTGAAAAAATTCAACTCATATTTACTTCGGAGGAGTAGTACAAAATTAAAATCATCACGAAAATCAATCCGGACTCTAACAAAACGCCAGGAAAAAGAGCTTAATAGGAACTATTTACGGATGCTGCGGGCTGTTTCGAACAAATTCTGGACAAATAATATGAAGGAAGCCCAGCTGTAGATAGAATACACCGACTGCATCTTTGCAAAAAGGTAAGACACACTCCCAACGAGTGTCCGACAAACGACACTAAACAATCTGATAACGAGGCTCCAGTCTTAGAGGTTGGTTGGTTTCTCTGTTTAATGGCATATCAACTCTTTTTAGGTTATTTAATGCCAAGGCCATTCTCCCAGAAGAACAGTAGTGGTACTATTTAACCCATAGCTAGGAAGATAAGGGGGTTCATACCTTTCCCAAGGGTATTTGGCCGAAAGTGAACGTAATAGCGCGACTGGAGTACGAACTCGCGTACTACGATTCCACAGTGCATCGCTTTATCCATTACACCACGAGGACACCCCTCCAGCCTTAGAGATTTGGGGAATGTGGAGTACCCCTTAAAGGCCCTTGCTCTCAGATTCACTTTGAATCAGAGTGGTAGCACCTGACAGGGTCCTATCTAGGGGCCAAATAGAAATGCTTGATATTTAAACTGTATGCAAACAAATGAATTTTGTTAAATTGACTTGTTTGAAATAGAAGTGCTTCATCATTCAAATGTTCGTTAATTGATTTGTTAGTGTTGAATTGCAATACTTGAAAACTGGATGAGGAACTGTCTTGATGCCCATCTTGGTCAAATAGTCTGCGACAAGGATGGACTTGTGGACTGGTGTATTGTCCTGCTGGAAATGCCACTGAGCCGATTTGAAGAGTGCTGGCCTCTTCCCAAGGAATCTCTTCCTGAACTCCCTTAAAACCTCAACATACTAACCCTAACCCAAATCCTAACCCTTTGGCCAATCAAATTTGGTGTTCTGACTTCTTTACTCCTCCCACACCTCTCATCATCCCTCACAGACTCCCTGCCTTCCTTGAATCTCTTATAGCCACTCAAAAACCGACGCTCAATTCATGCAAGATGCTCCAAAAGCAGTCAGAAGTATTCCATACGTTTCTGTGGCATTTTTTCCAAGTTTAAAACACAATTTTATTGCATATCGTTTTTCTAAAGTGTCCTCACATCCAGATTGCATTTTTGAAATTCACGAGCTGTGGCAATCAAGCTTTAGTAGGGTGTATTCCAATTTCTGCTGTAGCTGTTCATTTGAACCTGAAATCATAAAAATTGGTCAGTCATCTCATAAGATGTATAGCAATAAGATAGTGAATTTTCAAGAGTCTACGACAATTTTAAATACCTGTACAAAAAAAGTCTGGAAACTTATTGGAGACACTACGTATATATATATATATGTTGGCCACCGTAGTTGAGTAAAACCAGAAGGAAGCTTTCATTACTTACTACACCGGGGTCTAGGGGAGGGCGTTACCCCTTTCCGTGAATTGCTCCCTTTTACTTGTGATCCATACCTTATAAATCTGAGAGCTAAGCAAGGCGACATCAAATACCATTGTTTGAGTTTTTGGTATGACTCGAGCTGAAATTGAACCCTAGTCTCCCCAGCCATTGGTGAACATCAAGGGTATAATGAAGCAATCCAGAGAAATGATGTTTTGTTTGTTTGTTTTCTTTGTTTAATGGCATATCAACCTTTGTAGGTTATTTGATGCCAAAGCCATTCTCTTAAAACAGTAGTGGTACTATTTAACCCATAGCTGGGGGGATAAGGGGGTTCATACCTTTCCCAAGGGTATTTGCCCGAATGTGGACATAATAGCGTGACTGGAATTCGAACTTGCTTACAACGATTCCACAGTCCATCGCTTTAACCATTACACTGCGAGGACCCTCCCAGAGAAATGAGTTCCACCCTCCTCTAAACTTCGGTGTTGTATCTATTGAAAAGGGAGCCGTCTTATAGCCCTTAACTACGGTCGCCAACGTCACTTCCCTTCTTTATATATATATATATATATATATATATATATATATATATAATTTTTTTGACAATTTTGGAGATACATGTGAGAAGAGAAATTATTATGTACAGGTCAGAATATGCCAACTGTATCTTACTTTTTCAAAAAACAAAAACAAAAAACACAAAAAAAAATAGAATTTGTTTGGCCACTTGCCCCCATCTTAGAAACTATCCAAATAAGACAAACAAGTCCCGTTAGGTACTGCTGGAGAAGCAGAGACGAACATAAGTTAATAGATATTAGCGACCTTCTCATATATGGACACACCAATGTTGGGTGACCAACACAGACTTATAATTATCAGCTCTGTGCTGACGCTGGATGCCGTCATAAAGACCTGCCAAGTGCAACAGATGAGAGGGACGGATGGCGAAAGACAGATAGAGAGAGAGAGAGGGGGATGAGAGAGAGAGAGAGTGAGAGAGAGAGAGAGAGAGAGTGAGAGAGAGAGAGAGAGAGAGAGAGAGGTTCACAGAGTATGAGCTATCAGTATGACTTTGTTGATGATGATATTTAGAACGATACAACCAGGCAAATTATTTGTAATGGATAAGAATACTTGAAACCATATGTGTACAACCCAATTCTTATCATAGATAAAAATGTGTGATTAAGAAAAAAAGAAAAATTTCAATGGACCTTTGAGAATATAAGTTGTGACAATATTAATCAAGCATTTTCCAATGTTTCAAATTTCAGTTTTGAATAGCCCATAAGGATTTGATATGTCGTTAAAGAAATAACCCCTACCAAACCCTATAAAACCTTTCTCTCTCTTTTCTCATCTATTATAGTCTTGACCACTGGGCTGCGGCTGTAGAATACACGGACTGCACTTCTGAAGACAGGTACCCCCCACACACACCAACGAGTATCCTGGGTATGACCCTAAACAAATTGATGGTGACGTTCCAGTGATGCAGGGGCTTTAGAGAATGCTGAGCACCCCTTCATTGTCATCGCTCTCAGGTCCACTTTGATAGGGTCAAATAGAACTAAAAGAACTATCTGTGGGTCAAATAGAACTAAATTGCGTACTTATGCTAAACTGAATTGTTTGAATCAAAACTGTTTGACTAAAATGAATAACGTAAATAGAAATGTTTTTGACAATTAAACTGTGTACTTATGCTAAACTGAATTGTTTGAAATAGAACTGTTTTTGTATGCTAAACGGAATTGTTTGAAATGTGACTGTTTGTAATTATGCTAAATTGAATTGTTTAATATAGAACTGTTTTGACATTTAACTGTGTGTAAACAAAATCTGTATTTATACTAAACTGAATTGGTTGAATAAAAATTGTTTGACTAAACTGAATAACTTGAAATAGAACTGTTTTAAAATTTAACTGTGTGTAGAGAAAAAACTATACTAATACTACACTGAATTATTTGAATCAAAACTGTTTGACTAAACTGAATAGCTTGAAATAGAAATGTTCTTGACAATTAAACTGTGTATTCATGCTAAACTGAATTGTTTGAAATAGAAATAATCAGTTCTCTTTTAAACAATTTAATTTAGTATAAAAATAGATTTGGCATTAAATAACCTACAAAGGTTGATATGCCATAAAACCCAACCGACCAACCAACTATTACAATCAAACACTTAAAACATGAATCAAATTTCGGCATTGAATAACCAATAAGGTTTGATATACCTTTAAGCTAGAGCATTTTTTTTTCTTATCTTTTTGCACTTGGAGTTAAAGAGTGCACCGACCCAGAGTGCCCTGATTAAAGATGGAGAGAAGCTGATAACGATTAATAATAATAATAATAATAAAGTATTTCAAAATACGGAACCTACAACAAGTAATTGTTTAAAAGTCGACTATAAAAGCAACTTTTTATTTCAGTCATCGAATTATTAGCATTCATTAAGCTTAGTTTATACAAGTATATGGCAACGTGTGTAGGGAAGTGAGTACAGGATTCCCGTGGGTGGTATTATGGTCTACCGCAGTGATCACCAAGCCACGAGCAGCAGACCATTACTGGGCCAAGGGGAAACAATATCCTTTGGCGGTTATCTACGCCTTTCCCGGGCATCTCGTATGGTATAATAGTTAACAAGCTAAGCTGCTAACTATCGTAGGTGAGTTTAATTCTCAGCGAGCACCCCACTCTTTTGGCCTTGTGCCGTATCTAAACCAAACAAAGTAAATAATTATACAAAGTGTGATTCTCACTGGGTGTCACAAACCTCCTGCTTTGTATTCCAACTAAGCTATGCTTAGTAAATGACAGGTTGCCTTAAGTACAATATTGCTTCACAAGATTGACAAGTCGATAATAGTAAGTGAATATGATTCTCACTAAGTGTCCTATACTTTTGGCATTGCGCTACAAGTCTAGAAAATAACGGTCAGCCTTGAATGGTTAAATGGTTTGCAAGCTTGGCTAGTAGACTAAAGTTAGTGAATGAAATTCTCACAGGGAACTCACCACTCTGACCTTGTACCAAACGACAGTATGACTTGGAAATAACAGGCCACCTCAAGTAGTATGATTGTTTACAAGCTTGACTAGCTGATTATAGTTAGTGAGTGTGAATCTCACTAGGTGTCTCTGTTTTTGGCGGAGGAGTCACCGTGGCCTAGTGGCTAACGTGCTCGACTGCGATATCGTTGTAAGCGAGTTCGAACTCCAGTCGCGCTACTATGTTTATTTTTTGACCAATACCTTTGGGAAAGATATGAAACCCCCGTTATCCCATCAACCGTGGGTTAAATAGTACTACCACAGTCCTTCTACAAAGATGACTTTGGCATTAAATCACCCACAAAGGTTGATATGGCATTGAAAATAAAAAAAAAACTTATTTATATTTCCCCAACCCCTCCGCTTGAGCAGGATATGACACAAGGTCAATTTTTAAGTGGAGTTTAACAGGTTTGAATTCAGATTTTTCCTTCTCTTAGACTAGTTGCCTCACCAATGCTGAAGAACGTAGTCTGCCCTACTATTTACCCATAGCTGGAAGGAGAATAATTGGATTCATACCTTTCCCTATGTGAAATGCAATCAGTCTCGGCCAGGACTTGAACTCGTGTCACCGAGTCCATTTCCTACGACGATAACCATTACACCACGGGCACCTCCATAAAAAAAACAACTTATTACTAGTTATATAACTAGACTAAGCTTAGTAGATGACAGACTGCTGAGAGTGATGTAATAGTTAAGAAGCTGGCTATTGTTTAGCGAATTGGGTTTTGTGCTCACTAGGTTACCAAATGTCGGGCCTTGTATCCCAACTAAGCAAAATTTAGTGAGTTTTATATGGAACTAAATAATGGAAAAGAATCCAGCAATTCTTCTTCTTCTTCTTCTTCTTCTTCTTCTTCTTCTTCTTCTTCTTCTTCTTCTCATTTTTCCGTTCTTTTCTCTTCTTTTCTTCCTCTTCTTTCTCTTTTTAATCCGTTATATACGTGGTGAATTCAATAAGTTTCCAGACTTTCTTTTTTGTACAGGCATTTAAAATTGTCGTAGACTCTTGAATATTCACTATCTTATTGCTATAAATCTTATGAGATGACTAACCAATTTTTATGATTTCAGGTTCAAATCAACTGCTACAGCAGCAATTGGAATACACCCTACTAAAACCTGATTGTTACAGCTGGTGAATTTCAAAAAG
Source organism: Sepioteuthis lessoniana (assembly GCA_963585895.1). Lineage (NCBI taxonomy): Eukaryota > Metazoa > Mollusca > Cephalopoda > Myopsida > Loliginidae > Sepioteuthis > Sepioteuthis lessoniana. The sequence continues at coordinate 90,366,834 of OY757923.1, read as the reverse complement.
GCAATCTGGACGTCAGAACACTTTAGAAGAACGATATGCAATAAAATTGTGTTTTAAACTTGGAAAAATGCCAAAGAAACGTATGGAATGCTTCAGACTGCTTTTCGACCATCTTGCATGAATCGAGCATCAGTTTCTTTAATGGCATAAGAGATTCAAGGAAGGCAGGGAGTCTGTGAGGGACGATGAGAGGTGTGGGAGGAGTAAGAATGTCAATACACCAGAGTTGATTGGCCAAAGGGTTAGGGTGAGGGTTACTATGTTGAGATTTGAAGGGAGTTCAGGAAGAGATTCCTTGGGAAGCGGCCAGCACTCTTCCAATCGTGTCAGTGGCATTTCCACCAGGACAATGCACCAGTCGACAACTCCATCCTTGTCACAGACTATTTGACCAAGATGGGCATCAAGACACTTCCTCAGCCTTCCTATTGCCCAGACCTTGCTCTCTGTGACTTTTGGTTATTCCCTAAGCTCCGAGGCTGTCGTTATGAGACAATTGAGGAGATGAAAGAGGCTGTGACGAAGGTCATCGACTCGTTTACACAAGAGGACTTCGATGGGGCCTTGAAGAAGTTGTTGGAACGTAGCGGATAATGTGAAAATAATTGAATAAAATACCGATCTACCAATTTTTTATTTCTCTAAATTGAGTGAAAAATTTTGTCGAAAAACAGAAGTTAAAAAATCTTTTCTTGTAAGAAAATATATCTTTCATCATCATCATCATCATCTTGTCGTAACATCAGCACAGATATCCCTGACCCTTTCTCGCCACCTCTCCCTATCGTTCATCACTTTCGGCAGGTCCTCAGGGCTACACTCATTATCTTCACATAGCTGCCGTACGTAGGTTCGAGCTGGTCGCCCTGCTTTTGCTCGGCCATGTGAAGGTGTCCATAGGAGTACATCACTTATGAACTCTTCCCTACTTCACCAGCAGTGTCCTGCATATCTGGTTCGTCTAATTTGGATAGTTTTCGTTATGGGTGGTAGGTGGCCGTACAGCTGCTGATTTGTGGGGTGCTTCCACCAGGACTTGTTCAGTATTGCTCGTAGCATTCTTGTGTAGTTGCCGTCAAGCTTTTCTCCAGCCGTTTAGTTAGCGTCCATGTGTTGCATTCTCATATACATGTTCATGCAGGATACATACTGACGCAATAAATAAACACGCAGGAAGACTTCTTTATAAGAATATCTACCTCTCACTTTATTGCAAGGGTTCGAAAAGGGTTACTCAAGGTTTGCGTGTGAGAGGGAGTTGGAGATCGAACATAACTGCAATATTTATGTCTTTCTCGTTTTCCAGGGCTGCTCAACCGGAGGCCCAGGGCCCACTCTGCTGGATGAGGGCTTTCTTATTTGCATCTTATCAGCATCTTCTCTGGACCCCAACTCATTAGGGCTCAAATGTCCCCTTCGGCCTGATGTGGCTTTCCCTACCACATATCCTCTCCAACTGTCTGCAACTCTACTGGCCGTCGAACTCAACTCAACTGGCACCTGACTTCCGTCTTGACAGCGTTATATAATAATTCAACGCCCACACGATCACCCACTCGATCTTTGAAATCGAATGTTTAATCGTCATCAAGCGGAAATAACTGTCATGCAGTTCACAGGTTACTCTCTTCCGGTGCATCAGTCTATGAGTGTACCATGGGAATTTTTTAGCTCGTCCCATTTTGTTAGCCAATTTCCGCCCACGCGATTTCCTCTCCTAACTGCCATTGGAATGTGTCACTTCCTTCCGGTGCATCACCTTGGAATGGCATTTTTGCCCGGGTTCGAAGGTCAAAACATTACACATGTAGTGCATCCATATAGCAGTATCGACACGATTGCTGCTTGGAAGAAACTTCGTTTTATTTTATCAGTCAGGTCTGACTTCCATATGACCGATAGTTTATTGATAGCTGTCTATGCCTTTGTTAGTCGCGTCTGTCGATGTCTGTCTCGGTCGATGAGACACTGCTTCCTAAGTAGGTAAACCTGCGGGATTTCCGCACTAAACGGTAGCTCTCTAAAAGTAGTAGACAAGTATCTTTTATAGTGTAACAATTTTCTTATATTTATTGCCAAAAAGAAAAAAGAATCGTGGTTTCAATGTAACCGTTTGCATTACCTAAATCAAGTTATTATATTTTTCGTGTGTAAAAGATCTTTGTGTGTGCATGTTACAATGCGAAAGAGAAAGTGTATTTATACTCTAAAAATGAAAGAAGCAGACGATAACCCACAGAATCTATTACGGACGCATACTATGTTGATGACATTGCACTTGGGCTGTAGAATACACCGACAGCATCTCTACAGAGGAGTAACCCCCACCCCAACATACACACCATTAATTTCCTGGATATGGCACTAAACAATCTGATGGTGACGTTTCAGTGATGCTGGGGCTTTGGGGAATGCGGAGCACCCCTTCATTACCATCGCTACCTGGTCTACGCTACCCCGGAGTGGTAGCACTTGATAGGGTCCTATCAATGGGTCGAATAGAACTAAACAGTGTGCTTATGCTAAACTGAATTGCTTGAAATAGAACTGTTCATTTGTATAAAAGTGGATTTGGCATTAAATAACCCACAAAGGTTGATATGCCATAAAATACAAGCGTATGAAGTGTGAATATTTCATCAGCAGGGTAAAGACTGCATTGCAGTAGGAATATTTTTATGTAAACTAAGTATTTTCTTCAATTTAGAATACTTAAACGAAGTTGAAACTAATGAATTTTTCATCATCATCATCATCATCATCACATCGGGCTGCTAGCACGGCTTCCCCTGACTCTCACTCATCCTTCGTCTCTAACATCAATCACTTCTGGCAGGTCTTCTAAGCTACATCCTGTGTCCGTACAGAGCAGTTGAAGTTAAAGTTCTTGTTGATCGGCCAAAACTGGTACGTCCGTGTGAAAAGATCCATAGGAGAACGTTCTTTCTTATTTCTCCAGCAGTGTCCCTCATGTCTTCCTCAACTTATTTGGATGTTTATAGAGATGGGTGGCAGTTGGCCGTACACCTGCTGTTTAGTGGGGTATTACTTTCAGGATGTTTTCAATAGAGCTTGTAATATTCTCATGCAATTCCCATCTAGCTTTTTCCCTGTACGCTTAGTCAGCGTCCATGAGGTGCATCCATATAGTAGAATTGACACAACCACTGTTTGGAAGAAATTGTGTTTTATCTCATCGAATAGGTTTGACTTCCATATGATCGATAACTGGTCGATAAGCGCATGTTGATTTCAGTAGATGAGACGCAGCTTCCGAGGTACGTAAACTTGTCCAGTGATTTCAGAGAACTATCATTTAGGGTGGACATGTCTCCTTCTTGATTAAAACACATGTACTCAGTTTTGTCTGCATTCACATTGAGGATAATGCCGCCTGCTGTCTGCTCCAAACTATGAAGCCGGGATTCGGTTTGTATTTGGTTTGTATTTGCAAGAAGTGCAATGTCATCAGCCTAGTGTGCACCCGTTATAGATTTTGCGGGTTATCGTCTGCTTCTTGCAATTTTTTTTCATTACATCTATCGGCTTTTGAAATGCATTCTTAAAGGAACGAAATGTTAGATTTTCATTAAAAAAAAAAAAAACACGAAAGTTTCAAGTAGATTTACGTAATGGATTCATAAATCCACTCGAAGTTTATAGATATCCTCACTTTTTATAAGATTAAGGTAGATTTGGAATTAGATTTAAAAAGTTGATGATTTTCTATGATTCTTAATGGTTAAAAAATGTATTTTAAACAATCTACAAGGGAAAATATTTCTTGGGTTTTGATCCTTCAAATATTTCGCATCAAGTCAAGAACTGACATCTGCAAATTTCAAAGAATTTTTAAAATGAGCACTGATTTGTCAACAAATGCAAAAATACAATAACAAAAATTACAGATTCTCGAGCCTATTTTTGCATAAAAACTAACATTTTGAGCATGGATTAGTGGTTGTTGGTTGGTTGGTTGGGTTTTATAACATATCAACCTTTGTAGGTTATTTAACGCCAAATCCATTTTTATGTAAATAATCAGTTATATTTAAAACAATTCAGTTTAGAATGAGTACACAGTTTAATTGTCAAAAACATCTCTATTTTAAACTATTCAGTTTAGCATAAGTATGCCGTTAGTTCTATTCAACCCATAGATAGGGCCTTATTAGGTGCTACCACTCCGGGCCAGAGTGGACCTGGGAGCAATGGCAATGAAGGGGTGCTCCGTATTCCCCAAAGCCCCGGCATTACTGGGACCTCACCATCAGACTGTTTAGTGTCATATCCAGGACACTTATTTGGGGGTGGTCTTACCCCTCTGAAGAGGTACAGTCAGTGTATTCTTCAGCCCCAGCCGACTGGGCAAAGCATGGATTCAGTTGATTCGCCCCCCCCTATATATATATATATATATATATATATATATATCGTGGTAAGCAAGTTCGGACTCCAGTCGTGCGATTACGTTCACTTTTGGATAAATACTCTAGGGGAAGATATGAAACTCTTGATTCACCCTCACCAGGTTTGGGTTAAATAGTTCCACTTTTTCTACATAAATGTCTTGGGCATTAAATAACCCACGAACGTTGATATACCATTAAACCCAGAAACCAAACCAAACCCCACCGAATTCAAGCTGTCATCTGCTTCCTTACGCTTTCAGGGATCATCGTCAAACTAGGTTTGGTTTGGTTTGTTGGGTTTTATGGCATATCAACCTTTGTAGGTTATTTAACGCCAAATCCATTTTTATGTAAATAATCAGTTCTATTTAAAACAATTCAGTTTAGCATGAGTACACAGTTTAACCGTCAGAAATATTTCTATTTCAAACTATTCAAGCATTTATATGTAACGATTCAGTTAAGTTTAAATACAGTTTCAATGTCAAAAACAGTTCTATTTCAAATAATTCAGTCAAGCATAAGTACGCAGTTTAAATGTCAGTACGATTTAATTGTCAAAAACATTTCTATTTCAAGCTATTCTACTTAGTCAAACAATTCAGTTTAGCATAAGTATGCTGTTAGTTCTATTAAACCCATAGATAGGGCCCAATCAGGTGTTGCCACTCCGGGCCCGAGTGGACCTGGGAACCATAGCAATGAAGAGGTACTCCGCATTCCCTAAAGCTCCAGCGTTGCTGGAACCTCACCATCAGACTGTTTAGTGTCATATACAGGACACTCGTTGGGGTTGGGAGGTCTTACCCCTCTGCAGAGAAGCAGTCGGTGTATTCTACAGCCCCAACCGACTGGGAAAGTCAAACTAGGAAAGTTGCTGCAAATGATAATTAAAGTCAAATAGGGTCATTTACGAAAGATTTTTACATTTCTGATTTAGCTATATTTATTCATTTCACTCCATTGTCTCATGTCATTGCACTAATTGTTTTGATGAACTGAGAACAGGTTTTGTGAGTTTTTTTTTAGCTCTTTACATTTAAGTCTAACCAAAAGAATAAATGAGTGTAAATTTAAAGTTGAAGAAAATAGATGAGAAAGACAAGAAGTTGTAAGATTTTGTTGAAGTGTATAACTTCAACAAAATCTTACAACTTCCTGTCTTTCTCATCTATTGGATAGGATCAAGTGGGAGATAGGGTCAAGTGGGAGGAAATAGTTTCTCGGTTGATTAGATAACATAACAAGTGGATGAATCTTGCAAAACATGTAGATCACTGACGACTAAGACACTTGTTGTCAGACTAATCAACATTCACTAAAGAAATAGAAAGATTGCTCAATCATCTTTATATATATATATATATATATATATATATATATATATATACACGAGGGGCATACGATAAGTTTCCAGACATTTTTTCGTATTTGCATTTAAAATTATCGTAGACTCTTGAAAATTCAGTATGTTATTGCTATACATCTTATGAGAATACTGACCAATTTTTATGATTTCAGGTTCAAATGAATAGCTCATGCTCGATTCATGCAAGATGGTCAAAAAGCAGTTTGAAGCATTGCATACGTTTTTTGTGGCATTTTTTCCAAGTTTATAACATAATTTTATTGCATATCGTTCTTCTAAAGTGTCAGATTGCATTTTTGAAATTCACCAGCTGTGACAATCATTTTTTAGTACAGTGCATTCCAATTGCTGCTGTAGCTGTTCATTTGAACCTGAACTCATAAAAATTGGGCAGTCATCTCATAAGATGTATGGTAATAACATAGTGCATTTTCAAGATTCTACGACAATTTTAAATGCCCATACGAAAAAAGTCTGGAAACATATCGTATGCACCTCGTATATATATATATATATATATATGTGTGTGTGTGTGTGTGTGGGTGTGTGTGATGCTTTTGATAGCGTACTCAAGTTTAGAATGAATTTTAAAAGCGATTAACAATTTTTTTTAATTCTTAAAAAGGTACTCTTTATTTCGATTACGTCTCTTCAGAGAACTGTGTCCGTGATACTTGAGACAATACATGAGAAATTCAAAATTTGGGTTTTGATCAACAAAAAAAGCAAGGATAAAGGAAGAAAAAAATTACGGTAAGCCGACCGAGTTAGCCCGAGTAATATCAACTTTCCTTGGCCGAAAAGGATTGCTGAAGAGAATCAATGTATAGAATTGCTTCTGTATACAAAGTTCTGGCAGAAATTTGGTAATCAACAAGGTTTCTAGGATTGATAAATGGAGTTTTTTGTTAAAGCACTCAAGAATGGAAAACATGGACTGGTTATATGCGTTTGCGCAGGTCAGATTATCTAATAGATGACGAGAAATGGCGGAGGGCGGAATTTAGTTCCAGGAATTTGTGTGAACATGAGAAGGGAAGTGTATTCCGATACCTAACCTCTGCGTCGTGTGCCCAATGTAGCAAACATCACATTTGCATAAGAATTTGTATATAAGGAAGCTTTCTGGAAAAATTGATGTCTAATTGAATTTTAGTGATACATAGCAATACTTGGAAGCATTTGACTTTGTTGATTCATTTTTACAAGTCATGCATATCTAATATATATGTGTAAAGAGGATTTGACATTAAATAACCTACAAGGGTTGATATGCCATAAAACCAGATCTTATATATTTAGTATATATGTCTTAAAAGGATTTGCCATTAAATAACCTACAATGGTTGATATGCCATAAAACCCAACCAAACCAAATCCTATATATCTAATATATATCTATAAAGACGATTTGGCATTAAATAACCTACAATCGTTGATATGCCATAAAACCCAACCAAACCAAATCATATATATTTAATATATATGTATAAAGAGGATTTGGCATTAAATAACCTACAATGGTTGATATGCCATAAAACCTAACCAATCAACTATTCAACCACGAGTAGAATGTGACACAAGATCAATTTTTACTGGGCTCAACTGGTTTGAATTTAGAGTTTTCCTTCTCTTTGATTAGTTGCCATACTATAAAGAGCAAGTCTGACCAACTATCTATCCATACTCGGGTAGGGAAAGAATAGATAATTTCATTCCTTCCCCAAAGGTATCAGTGTTATATGAAATGCAAACAGCCTCATCCAAGATTCGAACTTGGCTTGCTAACTCTCTTTGAATTTCCTCTCTCGACAAAATGATGTCATTGACTATAAAAGAATTTTATCCAAAAATCTAAACAAATGAAGGCTTCAACGAATTAACCATACGGCCACAGCTCTAACAACAAGCTAAATCTAAACCCATCCTTTTGCCACTTGTGGTGGGTTTGTCATAAAACTCATTATACAATGGTTGACTTTTGTCTGAACAGGAAAAGACACCGATGGTATTGATAACACAGTTAGTGATGTCACCATTCTGGGAGATAATTTACTGTCGTATATGACGTGATAGTAGAAATACTACTTCATGTTTTAAATATATAACAACAACAACAACAACAACAACAACAACAACAACATTTTCGCTCTATTTGGGGCAATTCCCCGTCCCGGAAGGAATAGGGCGGTGTGAAAAAAGTCCCTGCGGCGACGAGCAACTGAAAGGTGAAATATAAACACTTCTGCTGTGATGGCTGCCTGAGAAAATAGACTCTACACCCACGCTAATATTCTAGACAGCGTATGAGGAAACTTTCTGAGGAATATTAATTACAATTCTATACATATTTATATATTCTTTATTGAGCACCTGTCACTGAGAATATCACAGTCGACCTAAATATACATTTTATCAATCGATGCATCTATCTTGGTCAATTCCTATAAATCGATTTATCTATCCTAATCAATTAAAATCTATCAGTCTATCAGTTAATCTCGCACTCTCTCTCTCTCTCTCTGCACACACACACACACACACACACACACACATATATATATATATATATATATTTTTTTTTTTTTTTGGTCCAGTTAAACCGGAGTTGGGAGTAATTCCATCAGGACAAGAAGGTATTCAAGCATGAATATTTAAAATTTTCCTGGTAAAGAGCTCAATGTACCAATAATACAGAGCAATAAATTCTTTAAGAAAAACAACGAAACCGGTCACATAGGTTTATAAATTTATTTCCATCCTGTTACGCATTTTTGAAATTTCCAAAAAAACGAAAAAAAATCAACAGGACTTCTTCAGATCATTTTGGATAAAAAGTTTTTATCCAAAATGATCTGAAGAAGTCCTGTTACTTTTTTTCGTGTTTTTGGAAATTTCAAAAATGCGTAACAGGATTGAAATAAATTTATAATCCTATGTGACCGGTTTCGTTGTTTTTCTTAAAGAAAAAAAAAGTATATATATATATATATATATATATATTATTTTGCTGTACAGTAATAATTCAAAGGGCTATTGCAATTTGAGTCTAATTAATTTCAAAGTAAAAATTTCATCAGAGATTTTTATTAAAATAAACACGATGTTAAGTGTTTATAACATTAAAAAAAAATTGAACATCCAACATCGTGTTCATTAAAAGATGTCTCTGATGATGAAGTTTTTGCTTTGAAATTAATTAGACCCAAATAGTTATCATTTCGCATTGCAATAGCTCTCTAAATTAATACAATACAATGAAATAAAATAATTTGTGCAATGCTTCAAACAAATTACAATATATATATATATATATACACACACACAAACATATATATATATATATATAAAGTTGGCGACCATAGTCGAGGGCGACTAGAGGGCTCTCTTTTCAATAGCTACTACACCAAGGTGTAGGGGAGGGCGCTACTCCTTTCCCTTGATTGATCCACTTTACCCTTGATTTGTATCTTATATTACTGGGTGTTAAGCCAGGAGGTATCAAGTATCATTTTCAGAGTCTTTGGTATGACGCGACCTGGGATTGAACCCAGGTCTCCCGGACCATTGGCAAACACTCTACCCACTAGGCCAATGTGGCGGAATTAATCTGAACTGACTGTGCTCTGTTTTAACACTAGTTGTGTGTTATTTGGTTGTAGTAAATAGGAACATAATATATATCAATTTGTATCTATCTATCTATCTATCCAATTCTCTTCAATATCTATCTATCTATCTATCTATCTAAAGAAATATACGTAAAAACCATTAAAAGAATCTCACTAATATTTCGAAACACACTAACAGTATATACATAAATAGGTATAGACACCCTACACCCCCACCATAGGCACACAGATTATATATATATATATATATATATACATGCATAAATATGCACCACACACACACACACACACACACAGAATATACTCATGCGTGCACACACACACACACACACATATATATATATATATATATATATATATATATATATTGCATTGTCACAACCATGATATATATACGTGCAGAAACATAATCAACAGTAACGACGAACGAACACACTTCTTTAGAAAAATATACCTCTCACACTTTATTAGAAATGGTTGCGAAAGGGTTGCGAAAGGGTTATGTGTTAGAGGTGAGTTGGAGACTGAACAGACTGCAACATATTGACCCCAAGTTCCTCTGTCCTTAGCAGCATTTCTTTCTCGTTCTGCTGGGCTGCTCAACAGGGGGTCCTGATGGCCCAACCCTCTCTGGAAGCTGGTTCTCACTAAAGCAACTTATCTCCAACTAACTGAACCTGTCTGTGGCACTGGGTTATATAATTTTTTGACATCCACCTGCTTCTTGTGGGCGTCACATCTGCACCCAATTCAACCCGTCCACAGTCAAGGTTATACCCTGATATCTTCGACCGGATGCACCTGTTATTTACACAGGTGCATCTCTTATTTTACAGCTCGGTCGAGGGTCAATATGTTACACACACACACACACATATATATATATATATATATATATATATATATGTTTTATAGTTAGGCAGCAAGTCATTATTTAATTATGTTCTGTCGAAAATCGCGGAGTATTTTCTTTTGAGGATCTTTAAATGAAGTCGATCAGGTCTTAATATTATTTTCCTGATCTGAGTCGAGAAGACGAAGACGACCAGTGAAATGATCAAAGGCGCTTAGGCTAGTATCGGGTACTTACTTCATCACTTTGACCCGGACATAAGAAAAATAATAAAAAGATTTGAACGACTTCACTTAAAAATCCTAAAAAGAAAATACTCCGTGATCTTCAACAGAACACACTTATATATATATATATATATATATAATGATAATGTTTCTTCCAGGCAGCGGTTGTATCGATACTACTATATGGATGCACTACATGGACGCTAACTAAACGACTGGAGAAGAAACTAGACGGCAACTACACAAGAATGTTGAGAGCAATATTGAACAAGTGCTGGCGACAACACCCCACGTGACACCAACTATACGGCCTCTTGCCTCCCATCACGAAAACTATACAAGTTAGACGAACCAGACACGCAGGACACTGCTGGAGAAGCAAGGACGAGCTCGTAAGTGATGTACTCCTATGGACCCCCACATTTGGCCAAGCAAAAGCAGGACGACCAGCTCGAACTTACATACAGCAGCTATGTGAAGACACAGGATGTAACCCTGAAGACCTGCTGGAGGCGATGAATGACAGGGAGAAGTGGCGAGAGAGGGTCAGGGATATCCGTGCTGGCGGCACGACATGATGATGATGATGATGATAATGATAATAAATAAATATATATTATATATATATTTAATCCATGGTAAATATTGTTCTGCAACGTAAGGTTTAATGAAGTTTATAACAACATTCGTCAGGCAGTTAAGAAGATGGAATTAAATTGAAACTCGAAAATGCGACAAAATACAGACAAAATCGAAAATTCGACAAAACGCAGACAAAAAGCCGTTAAGGTTTCGTTTATGTGTGGTTGTAAGTATGTGTGTGTATATGGGTGTGGGTGTATGTGTGTGCGTGTGGATGCGTGTTAAGTTTTTGTCTGCATTTTCGATTTTTTTTTTTAGTCTGTATTTTGTCGCATTTTCGATTTTCAATTTCATTCCATCTTCTTAACTACCTGATGAATGTTGTTATATACTTCAAGAAACCTTAGGTTGCAGAAAAATATTTCCATGGATTATATATATAAATAATTTATATTTATTTATTATCATTATAATTATAATAGCTCTATCATAGATATTGAGCACTCTCCATATTTTATTGCACTTGGTTCGACACATAACCACATACTGATTTACTGACGACCAACACTCTCATAATATATATATATATATATATATATATATATACTAATTTACTACCTAATAGCATTTACGGTGACAAAGAATAAGGACAAAATAACCGCCAGAATTCAGAGATAACAATATATCTCGAATCACTGCCCGGGAAAAAAAGAAAAAGGTTATCTGGAGAAAAAAAAAAGAAAAGGCCAACCTTGTCATACCAATTGAAAAAAAAATCAAGAGATACGCAATCAGTTGGTCAAAAGAACAAAAACCCACTGCAAAATGCTGCAATGCTACAATTACAAAGAGTGCTCAATACTAGGTAGAGCAAAGTACAAAAATTAATTCGCGCGTCGGGACAAGTAGTAGGATTATCCCGACTCACGAATTAATTCATATATATATATATATATATATATATATATATAATATTTTCTTCTCCATATCGTGGAAAAAATTATAATCTCAATTTAAATTATTTATCCTTATTTGTTTAAGATAATGTAGAATGTTCGGCAATAAATTAAAAAAAAAAAATTCTTTTTATCAGTTATTATTTCATTCATAGTTAAATAAAAAAGCCTTAGTGAACATTCTATTAGTCTACTAATTTCATATTTTTTTGCCTTTGTATTATATATATATATGTGTGTGTGTGTGTGTGTGTGTGTGTGTGTGCTTCCCTACTTAAATCTTTTTCCAACATCATATCCTTCACTGTACTTCTACTGAAATCATGTCCCCAACACCCACTTCTTCTTCTTCTTCTTCTTCTTGCCTTCATTCTACATCCCATGTGTGTCTTGTTCTCTTTCGGGACTAGAATCAGAAGTTGCATCCCTCACGTGTTTATATCAGAACATTAATCCGAGCGTGTCATCTGCTAGGGTATATTTTTTATTTATCAATTTCTTTTTTTTTTTATCAACGCAAGTCTTCTTCCTTTTACATCGTGAAAAAAAATCCCTACTTCACACAATCCATTTGCTACACCTCCTAAAACAGGGCAAGACAAGCGGCCATCTTTAGATTCCCAGAATGCAGTCCGGCTTAGATTACCAATGAAGGCCCTGGAAAAAAAAAATGTAGTGTAATTTTAGCAGGAAGAAAATTTAGAATAAGAAAAAGATTAAACAGAAATAATACTGATTAGTCATCAGTGAACGTACTGCAATCGTTGCACGGTTGAAAACCGTAAAAATCTAGCACGCTCGACTAAATGGTACCCTGCTCAAAAACAGTCCCCCTGTCGGTAGAGCTTAGAATATGCTAACTGTATCCCTAACACAAATGGATATCCTATTCATGACACTAAACTGCATCTGGTGAAGCTCCAGTTCTAAAGTTCAGTAGCGTCGTCAGCTGATGTGGTGGGGGCTGTAGAATACACCATCTGCATCTCAGCAGAAGGAGAAGATCCTCCCCACCAACGAGTGTCCTTGATATGACACTAAACAATCTGATGGTATATCTACAGTCCTTGAGCTCTAGGGAATATGGAGTAGCCCTTCATAGGCATTACTTCCTGGTCCACTCTGATTTGGAGTGGTCACACCTGATTAGTTCCCATCTATGGGTTAGATAAAACTGCTTAACATTCAAACTGTGTGCCAACAAATAACTTATGATTAGAGTGTAAGAAATCAAACTGTTCGACCATTTAACTGTATGTAAACAAATGACTGTCGGGGGTGTCCTCGTGGTGTAACGGTTAAAGCGATGGACTATGGAATCGTAGTAAGCGAGTTCGTATTCCAGTCGTGCTATTACGTTCACTTTCGGGCAAATACCCTTGGTAAAGGTATGAACCCCCTTATCTTCCCAGCTATGGGTTAAATAGTACCACTACTGTTCTTCTAGGAGAATGACTTTGGCATTAAATAACCTACAAAGGTTGATATGCTATTAAAACAAAGAAACGAAACCAAATGACTGTCTAATTGATAGATAGCAATACTTGGAACTAGTGTGCAAATAAAGGAATCGTATTCAGTAAAATAATTAGTGTTAAATAGCAATACTTGTAATCACTTATCTGTCTGGAAATTAATGATTAATATTTAATAAAGTTATTAGTGTTAAATAGCAATAATTGAAACCATTTAACTGGTTGGTTGGTTTGTTGGGTTTTATGGCATCTCAACCTTTGTGGGTTATTCAACGCCAAATCCATTTTTAAGTAAATAATCTGTTCTTTTTAAAACAATTCAGTTTAGCATAAGTACACAGTTTAATTGTCAAAAACATTTATTTCAAACTATTCAACAAGTTATATGTAACAATTCAGTTAAGTGTAAATACAATTTTGATGTCGAAAAACAGTTCTATTTCAAATAATTCAGTTAAGCATAAGGACGCAGTTTAAATGTAAGTACGGTTTAATTGTCAAAAACATTTCTATTCCAAGCTATTCGGTTTACTCAAACAAATCAGTTTAGCATAAAATTGCTGTTAGTTCTATTTAACCCATAGATAGGGCCTAATCAGGTGCCACCACTCCGTGCCAGAGTGGACCTGGGAGTGATGGTAATGAAGGGTTACTCCGCATTCCCCAAAGCTCCAGCATTGCTGGAACCTCACCATCAGACTGTTTAGTGTCATATCCAGGACACCCGTTGGGGGGTCTTACCCCTCTGCAGAGAAGCAGTCGGTGTATTCTACAGCTTAAAACCATTTAACTGGGTAGAAGCAATAGCATACATTGTGTACAAATAAATTAGTTTTAGCTCATTTAAAAATGAAATTACTTACAATCTATTCACTTACAAATTTAAGTCAATCAATATCAAATTCATCATTGGTGAAGAACAGCTGTCATACCAATTGACACATAGCAGGTGGTTCTTTGTTTAATGGCATATAAACTTTGGTAGGTTATTTAATGCCAAAGCCATCTTTGTAGAAGTGGTATTTTTTAATCCATAGCAGGGGTTTCTTTGGTTAATGACATAACAACCTTTGTGGGTTATCTTATGCCAAAACTATCTTTGTAGAAAAACAGCAGTGTTACTATTTAACCCATCGCTAAGGTTTCTTTATTGAATGCATATCAAACTTTGTGGATTATTTAATGCCAAAGCCATCTTTGTTGAAGAACAGCAGTGTTACTATTTAACCCATAGCTGAGGTTTCTTTGTTAAATGCATATCAAACTTTGTGGGTTATTTAATGCCAAAGCCATCTTTGTTGAAGAACAGCAGTGGTACTATTTAACACATAGCTGGGTTTCTTTATTTAATGGTTATCAACATTTGGGGGTTATTTAATGAAAAATTGATCCTTTCGGAAAAACAGAACTGTTACTATTTAACCGATAACTGGAGAGATAAGTAAGTTTATTACTTTCCCAAGATTATTAATCCGAAAGGGAATATAAATACCGTGTTTATTAATGTGCATATTCCAGCATCTTGAATATGTGTTCCAATTTACTCGGAATAAAAGTTATAACAAGATTATGATAAGTTATCACAAGTCAATACTCCGACCAGTTTCAAAATAAGCGGTATATCAAGATTCAGACTTGGTACTTGGTCAAAATGAACATTATCCTTTACAATTTTCAGTTTTATCTTACATCATCTAGTGTGTGTGTGTGTATGTATATATAAGCACACGCTTACACAAATTATTAAATGGGGATATATATATATATATATATATAAAAGAAAAAAACCAAAGACCGGTTAATTTAGGATTATAAATTTATTTCCATCCTATTTTTCAGTTTCTGGTGTGAACCAAAAACACGAAGAAAAAAAATTTATTCAGGACTTCTTCAGATCTAATGGATAATTAATTAAAACAGAATAGACACGTAGGGTGGAGTGGGAGGGGGAAGAGATAAAGGAGTTACCGCCTCGTTTTATTGAATTTTCGTTTTATTTTATTTTTCAAATTTCTTCTGTCAGTTATAATTACGGTAATTCAACTTTTTTATTTATTTGTTTAATTCATTTTCTTTTCTTATACATATATATATATATATATATATGTGTGTGTGTGTGCGTGTATGTTAAATGGAAATATATATGTGTGTGTGTGTGTATGTTAAATGGGAAATATATATATATATATATATATATATATGTGTGTGTGTGTGTGTGTGTGTATGTATGTCTAAAGTTTGAAACGAAATTCGATCCAACATAAAAAAAAAACAATTTGACTTTTAAAACTTTTCTTCCAAGCAGCGGTCGTGTCGATACTGCTATATGGATGCACTACATGGACGCTGACTAAACAGATGGACAAAAAGCTAGACGGCAACTACACAAGAATCCAGCGAGCAACATTGAACAAGTCCAGAAGGCAACACTCCATAAAGTAGCAGCTATACGGCCACCTACCACCCATCACA